>JAWNLL010000453.1:0-269401 GCA_035042425.1 Drosophila flavopinicola | reverse complement strand
GAGCGAGAGATTTGTTCGAAATGTTTTCAAATTAAAAATGCGTTCGTTTCACATAATTACACATATGTTTAAAAATATAAAGATATATACCAGATAGACTGATTGTATCTCGATTTTTGTTTGCTTCTTTTTTTGTGCGTATACTTAATAATTTGTTGTTTTGATTGGTTCTCAACTTTTACCCTACACGGATCACTAAGGCGAAGGTCACCACGTGTCGCATCGATTCGATCAGCACATATATATATATATATATACATATAATTTTGTACTATTCAGTTTGTATATACAGTTACTCTTTTGTTGCAGTTTCTTGTCTTTTAATCTACAGTTCTGAATCGGCAATCGCTTATCTCAGGCGGTATATGCATCTGTACATGCCTATTGAGTTTTGACCAAGTATTACCCGTTTGAACCAGTTTAAGCAGTTTCCGTGCGGAGTCTGAGTCCGTCTAACTGCGTCAGCGAGCAGAGACACAACAAAGCGTAGTGTCATCCCAAAAATAGATCACACATCGAACCAATAATTCTATTAAAAACGAACGAATACAACAGCAACACTTCATGCTAGATATATATATATATATATACCACCACAGACGACATCGGACGATGGACAATGGACGCTGCCAAGTGGCACAGTCCCCAGTTCCAAAAAATTTCCAATTTCCCAGTAGTCACAGTGTCGACTTCTAACATATGCTTTTGATACCCTAACATAAATAGGCACATTTTGGACTTGATCTTGACTTGTACTCGTAAACTTGAGATCAGTAAATGAAGTCTTTAATTGTTGACTAACTTTATTCGTTCGTACAACTAAAATCAAGCTTATTACACCTTTGTTTTTCAAGAAACAATCTCCCAAGTTGTACTTTTTATAAAAAAATAAATATTTCTAATTCTTCGCAATGCATATTTTTGAAACGTAGAAACAGCGAATGCAATATCTTCAAGTATCGACTTCCTTTGATCTCAGAAATTCTAGAAAAGCAAACACTCCTTTGCATATAATCTTCAGATCAGATTTAAAGTTTCCAGTTTACAAAATCAGTTTAGAATCAGAATATTTTATCAAATGCTTAGAAATTAGTTTTCATAATTACATTAGCTGAAACATATTTTCGAGGAGCACATTTTTTCTTTTTTTAACATTTATTAATAAAAAGAATATTGCTTTCAATTTTTGTGATAGTAATCTTTATACACTGAAAAACTAATGAATCGAAGCTGAATTTGTTAGCTTTCGTTTAGAAGTCGAATTAAAGCATTCATTTAAAGATTCTAAAGCTGAGTTTTGCAGAAAAAATATACACAACACAAAACTGAGTCTCTACTAATTTACTCAAATAACTGACTGCTAGAAATACACAAAAATTAAGTGATTCTAAAAAGTAACGTTTGTCTACCGAACTATATACAGAAAATGCCTTTCCATTTATTAGAGTCTAGAGTTATTTAAGTTATATAATGTAAAACACTTTCTAAAATATGTTTGTCCTTTTGTGTGAGTGTATAACTTATTCGCTTATAGCTGCTCGTTTGTCTTAGATTTGTTTGCTCGTGCGTAAGCTTTCAGATCGAAAACAATATGTATAAATAAAAATGAAATATGTTGTGCGCTTTTCGCAGGCTGGTGAAAATTGTGCGAATGTGACGTTTTTTTTTTTGGCTTTCACGTTTTCACGTTTTTACGTTTTGCGGAAATCAACGCCTGATTATCAAGTACTTCTCACTCTCTCTCACTCTCTCTCGCACTAGCTGCACACACACACACACACAGTGCGTGTCTGTCTGTCTGAAGAGATGTATGCCCCAGGTGGAGGTCAGCCGATGTCGATGTCGATGCCGATGTCGATGTCAAATGTTGTTTATGGCTGGGGGTCGTCATCAGCGAGAGAGAGAGCGAGAGAGTGAGAGAGAAAGATCGAGTATTCATACATATTTGTATGTACATATATATGTATATATGCAACACAGAGAGAAACAAGCATGTTCATAATTTACTTTGATTGAAGAAAACGCAATCAAATCTAACAAGAACTAGAATAGCAAGGACTAATTAAACAAAGCTTAATATGAGCTTAAATCACTCTGATGACATTTGAATACCCTGTATTATGGGCATAAGACACAAATTTCCGACACCATAAAGTACATAAACTATCGCTCAGTATCAACATTAAGACTTTTAGCGCTAGAGATATGAGAATTTATTTTTAATTTTTTTGCCTCATGTGCAGTTTATTTCATTTTATTGTAACCGTTCGAAAAATATCAATTAAGCTTGGAAATTTTGAGCACAATTTTTTGGGCATTATTTGAAATTTTTACGAGCTATTATTCTTGCAGTAAAAATTGCTTGACTTATTGCATACCTCCAGTATTGTAAGACACGTATTCTTGCAGATAGATCATTTCCTTTATGCATACTTTTTACAGCAAATTTTTACTTCAAATTTGCTCAACAGAGAAGTATTTTCATTTTTACTTAACTTTATTAAGAAATAGTTTGTATGAATATTATAGACAACTAAAATAATAGTGCCTAGCAGTTCTACTGCAAAACACATCCTATGTACTGTGTAAGGTATAAGCTACAGGGTATCTCAAAGTCGGGCAGTCCTTTAATTTTAAAAACTTAACATAATTACGCTCTAAGCTGCGCTCCGACTTTAGAAATGCTCGTTTTGGTATTAGCAGACAATTGTCTGTGCACCTGCTACATTTCGCTCAGTGTATAGCCTGTACTTATGGGGCATATATGCGAGTGCAGTGCACAGGCTGCTGCCTGTTTGCTCTGGAAACGGGCGGAATGGACCGGACTGAAACAGAGTATACAGTAGGTATGTATGCATAGATTTTTGGGTGCTTCAATGTTGGCATTGATGACGCCTTCGAAGCAGCCTCAGTTGTGAGTATGCTATGAGTAAGCAGCATCCATCGAATCTGGCAGGCATATAACCTATGCCGATCTCACGTCTATCACCCGACAGCTAAGTGGGTGGAGGTGGGAATCGGTTGGTTTGGTACTGGGTGTATCTAGATACATGTGGATAATAGTGATAGACCGGTTGGAAGACTATCAAACGTCACTGCTGTTGTTGTGTTGGTCACGCTCTGCAGCCCTTATAGTATTGCTTATAGGTCTTCCCATAGTACATATAACTCGTTACAATTTCCATCCATAACAATCTATGACAATAACAAGCGATGGCATCGAAACTTTCCCAACATTTGAATGCAAATAATGCATATAAACAAATCAATTTGAATACCAAAAAAAAAAAAAATATATACAACAACTGCTCTCATATTAATTCTCATATTTATATATGCATAACTTATTCGATATTGTAATCATATTGAAGCTTGAATCGGTCTATTTTTCAAATGTACAGTCTCTAGCCCTGAGCTAAGGTCAGGTTAAATGTGTCGCCAGGGTCGCCAAGGAGGCCATTGAACCGCTCTAAAACCCCAATCTAAAAGCAGAAAAAACAAGTGGGGAAGGATTATCTTCGGCCTGCCGAAGATTTTATACTCTTTTCGAACCTTTAGACAATTTTCACTCTGCCAACTGCAGCACTTTCATATGCTGTAAAAATTATTTGTATCGCGTGGCATTTTGTTTTTTTATACTCTGATACCGAAGGTACTCATAGTATATTGGTTTCTGTCGAATGTCCGTCAGGCCGTCCGTCTGTCCGTCTGTCCGTCTGTCCGTCTGTCCGTCTCCGCCTGGCCGTCTGTCCGTCTGTCCGTCCGTCCGTCTGTCTGTCTGGATGAACGCGCGTATTTCCGAAACGATATTAGATAGACTCTTGAAATCCTTTGCGTTATGATTATAGCCATCTGCTTCAGATCAAGTTTATTCCAAATTTATGCCACGCCCACTGGGAGGCTGGCAAATCGATAACATGTCGATACACCTCAAATCACAAATCGATTAAACGTGAATAACTCCCACAATTTTGAAGCTAGAGTAATCAAATTTGGTAGGTATATTGCTGGTGACCTCCCGAAAAAATTGGATCCTAGGTTAATCGGCCACGCCCATTATTACGCCCACCAGCCCCCCCCCCAAAATTAATTTGAAATGCTTATATCTCCCGCAGTTTTAGAGCTAAAGTCACCATATTTGGAATATATACTTACTGGTGACGTCCTCTACAGATTACAGAAACAAAATTTCGACCACGCCCACTCCCGCCCCCGTAATCGCGAAAATCGATATACATGAATGCACAATTCGATACACGTGTATATTTCCCGCAATTTTGAAGCTAGAGTCCCCAAATTTGGAATTTAGACTAGGCCTGACTAGCCCAAAAGATTGCGTCCTGGATTTTCCGGCCACGCCCACTAGACACGCCCCCCAGCCACCCCGCCCCCACGAAACACGGAAGCCTATATCTCGCACAGTTTAAGAGCTAGGGCCACCAAAATTGGAGGATAGAATTTATTGTCAGCCCCCTAAAGATCGGCAAAAAATTTTGGGGCCACGCCCCCGCCCGCCCCCAAAAATCGCGAAAATGTATATCTCGCACAGTTTAAGAGCTAGGGCCACCAAAATTGGAGGATAGACTTATTGTCAGCCCCCCTAAAGATCGGCAAAAAATTTTGGGGCCCCGCCCCCTCCCGCCCCCAAAATCGCGAAAACTGTATATCTTCCACAGTTTTAGAGCTAGAGTCACCAAAATTGAGATAGACTTATTGTCAGCCCCCTAAAGATCGGCCAAAAATTTTGGGGCCCCGCCCCCTCCCGCCCCCGAAACCAAAAATCGCGAAAATTTATATCTTCCACAGTTTCAGAGCTAGAGTCATTAAACTTGGAAGATAGAATTCTGGTCAGCCCCTCTAAATATCGGTAAAAAAATTTGGGGCCACGCCCCTCCCGCCCCCAAAAATCGCGAAAATGTATATCTTCCACAGTTTTAGAGCTAGAGTCAAGAAATTTGTAAAATAGACTTCTTGTCACTCCCTCTAAAGATCGGCCAAATTTTTCGGGGCCACGCCCCTTCCCGCCCCAAAAATCGCGAAAGCTTATATCTTCCACAGTTTTAGAGCTAGAGTCACCAAAATTGGTAGATAGACTCTGGTCACCCCCTCTTAAGATCGACCAAAAATTTTCTGTTCACTTGCTTTCAGCTGTTCTTAAAATGGTATCAGAGTATTACGCAGTCGGCTCCGCCCGACTGCAACGTTCTCACTTGTTTTGTTTTAAGAATATTTAATTTATTTCCAGTTGTATGGCAGCTATAAGATATAGTGGTCCGATCCGGCTGGCTCCGATTAATGTGATGTATGTTTGAATAATAAGTATCTGTGCAACGTTTCATCGCGATAGCTTTGAAAACATGGGATTTATGGCTAAAACCGACTTCCAGTTGTATGGCAGCTATAAGATATAGTGGTCCGATCCAGCCGGCTCCGACCAATGTGCTGTCCCCTTGAATAATAAGTGTCTGTGCAAAGTTTTATCGCGAAAGCTCAAAAACTGAGGGACTAGTTTGCATACATACAGACAGACAGACATGGCTAGATCAATTTGTATTGTCATTCTAAGCATACTGGCAGTAACTTTTGGGGTTCTCAGACGCTCCTTATATGCGTTACAAACTTCAGCACAAACTTAATATACTATTTTCTTCGAAAAGAGTATAAACATTTCAATAACCATTTCGTGGCTATAAACATGCCAGCAAATCGGCCCATTGGTAATGTCCGTTTTTTTAGCATGGGATCTTAAACAGCTTTTGTGTAAGTACCGCATGCATGGGAACCAAAACGTATAAGTGTATTTTTTTGATGCCCTTGCAATGCTTATTAGAATTTAGTCATCTAATGTGTAACGACGTAGGAAATAACTATCTGATCTAGGCGCTCAGTTGAGGCTGATTGTTGAAACTTGGTATGGGTTGCTAATTTGGCTGTATATAGTATATATTACTATCATATAAAATTGAACTATTTTATTTAACTATGTTTCATACGAAAGTGTGATTGCTATATCATATAGCTTTTTATGCATGAAAAACTTTCGCTTTTGTTAGTTTGACGAAATTTGGATGAATTATTGATTTGTATGTAGTAAATTCCTTTTGATTTCTTAGCTTTTCATATCGTCTAGCCAATATGTGATTTTAATCAAATTGAAGGGCATTAAATCTTCGACTTTTTGTGATTGAATTCCGATTGCTTGTTAAATACTATTCCATTGCCTATAAATATAGTATATATAGTATCTGTATATACCTATGGATTTGTGTTGTGCTTTTTGTTGTTGTTGTTGTTTGCTTTATTTATGTTTATAAGTTGTTTCGTTTTTGAATATAATCTTTATAATGGCGCTTTAACTGCTTTGCCTATATTATAATATATAATAAATTGCGTTTATGTTGTGCTTCTTTGTTTGTTTTCAGATTTCATAATTTTTCACATTTGCGAATTGTTTATATTAGCTGTGTGCTGTTGGTTTTGTTTTTGTTTTGGTTTTAATATTTATTGCATTGGTTGATTTACAAGAATTTTCTTGAAAATTTTCCTTGGCTCAATAAAGGAAAACTTTATGTTGATCGATAAATATTTGTTAGCTCGCTTTGTTATTTATTTGTGTTACGTTATTTTATTTTGTTTTTTATATTTTAACTTGTTTATATTTGCTGCGGCTTGATGTATTATTATGTGGCGTTAGCTATTTTAAACAACAAAAAAATCGTTTTATTTGGGTTTTTGAAATAAATGGGTTTTTTTTGGAGATTTTTGGCGCTGTTTTTCACGCTCTAAAAACGCGCTTCGCAAAACGATAAACAACAAAAAAGTAAACCGAATTTCAATTTCAGCACAGCGCGCATCTGTGTGTGTGTGTGTGTGTGTGCGAAAGAGAGGGGCAGATGTGTTAGTATATATCTATATATATTGATATGGGTATATGTGTATATAGTTTCGATTTGCACGGATAATCGCAGATTTCGTGTGTTAATGTCGCGGCTTGAACTTTAAAACTGGGCACCAAAATTGAAAACGAAAAAAAAATTCCGATTCAGATATTTTTTTTCGCATTGTTTAGTGGATGCTCTCGGTACGTGTGTGTGTGTGTGTGTGTGTGTGTGTGAGTGAGTGACTTTTGTTGTTGTTGCTGTTGTATTATGTTTACTCGGTATTATAATTTGTTGCTGCTGCTGCTGCTGCTGCTGCTATATGTATAGTAGCTAGGTGCAGCAGCGCTGCCGACATGTTCGCCTCCGATCTGCCTCCGATTCGCCACATTGGAGCGCTCAATGAGCTTGAGTGTCATCCACTTAGGAAGCGCCAACCACTGAACTCGCCACAGCAACAACAACAACAACAACATGTGCCTGAGGGCGGGGTTAGCTGCGCAGGCGCAGGCACAGACGGAGGTCGACGTCGTCGTCGCCGTCGCCGTCGCCGTTGGAATCGCAGCCGCTGACTGGAATGATTATAATACAATGGACGATAATGCGAGCGATCATGTAAATTAGATTTGTCTCAGTTGATGTTGCCCGCTAGCTGCGAATTGAGTCGAGCTCAGCTCAGCTCAGCTCAGCTCAAGACCCCAGCCTTTCCCAGGCAGCGTAGGCAACAAAAACAAAAACAATAACAATAACAATAACAATAACAATAACAAACAAAACACAACAAATTCAGACGCCTCAAATTTGTTTTATATGCTACAACATTTATTGCATTATTTTGATCAAGTGCTGCTGCTGCTGCTGCTGTTGTTGCTTTTATTTTGTGAATTTGATAAAGTATAAGCAGCGACTGCGACTGCGACTGCGACAGCAGCAATAGAAATTATATCAAGTATGCGCACCGTCTAACTAAGTACGTCGAGTAATCAGCATAGCTACATGCATATATGATTTCAAGAATATTTTCAGCAAAAATGTATGCGAAATCTAAGTATTTATAAGCATGCTCCCTGCTTATATATGAAGCACAACAACAACAACAAACATCGCCTAGTGAAAAACTAGCAAAAAACACAAATAATAAAAGAGGGAGCAAAAAAAAAATACGAAATTCAACGAAACGCTGCGCCTCAGCAAATTGAATTAATTCAATTAATTTGCATTGTAAGTACATATCAAAATGGCAGAATTGTAATAAAGAAATTGTGGGGAAGCAACTAACTAAACGAGTGAGTGAGCTTAAATGAATAACGTTTTATGGTTGTGCCAAGTACCACTCATAAGCAATTTGTGCAAGTTGTGAATGCGCACAATGCGCTAATAGCCAGCGCCCAGCTGCCCATCGTTGTTTGCTGACGCTGCGGAAGGAAATGAAAGGCAACATCTTTTACGTACAATTTACGTTATTTCAAAATAATTTGGAAAAGCGCGCGCATTTGCGCTAACATGCGACACAAAGCTGCTGGCTATGTTATCATAGATATTTGTTTCGCATGCAACACTGTGTACGATAATTGTGCACGCACTCGCGCTGTGCAACACTGTGTTGTTGTTATCGATAACGATTATCAAGCATGGCCGCCAACTCACTGTCAAAGGTTCTTTTCCGGTTTCGTACACGACGAAGGAGGTACGCTGAATTGGCAAAGCCGCAAATAACTTTTAAAACATCGCCATAATAACCATGTATAAACATATGAAACGCGTAAAATATCAAAGAACACAAAGTGCTGCAAGCATTGTTGATGAAATTACGAACGAATTGCAAAACCACACAGCAACGAATTGACTGCAAAAATTGTGTTATTTTTTTACTGTGTGCATACAAACATATATGATTTTTTTTCTTGTTACTTGAAGTGACTAAAGCATTGATATTTACTATATTCTGTAGATATTAAACAATGGGCCGTTACTCACGTGAGCCAGATAACGCCACCAAGTCGTGCAAGGCGCGCGGCCCCAATCTACGTGTGCATTTCAAGGTAAGTTTTGACAAATTTCCAAAAAGTTGCCTGCAAAACGCAGACGGACGCTAAATTGCTGCTGTTGTTGTTGTTGTTGACATTATCGGCAAAAGTGTGGTTAGGTTAAGTGCGTGTGTGTTTGCAACATAAATCAGTGAATCGCCTGCCAAATTAAGTGCAGCATTTCACTTTTGCATTGTTGCTAGAGAAATCTATTAGATCAAGTTCATCAGCTGAGTGCGCCGACAACAGATAACTCCACGGCGCTCTCTTCTAAGTCTTGTTCACAGCCTTTAAGTAAAATTGTGTGCACACTATATTTTGATTTGCTTGCGTTGTTTAAAGCGTGCATTGAGTTTTAGTGTGCCCAAAACAAATTCCAGTCATGTTAAAACAGCGGCGATTCGCACTTAATGTGATCGTCTCTACCTGTAGCTTGACACAGCTGCACTACTCTCAACTTTCTATTAGTCATTGTAAGGGCGGGAGGCAATTCTTTGAATGATCATCCCATATGGTGATTGTTTAAAATACTTGCGTCCACAGCATAATTTCAGTCATGTTAAAACAGCGGCGAGTCGCGCTCAATGCGATCGTCTCTACCTGAAGCTTGACACAGCGCAAATGATATTAAACTTGGTTACGTTTACGTTCTAGCACAAAAAATGCTTCTTTCAAATTATATGCTAGTCGCTTCATGTTTTATCGTCCTACCACCACAGTAGGAGTAGGATAAGAATCGTATCGTCTGACCACCACAAGCCAGGGCGCAATGTTATGCTTTTAATGATCATGCATTATTGTGATTATTGCAAATACTTGCGCCCAAAGCATAATTACAGTCACGTTAAAACAGCGGCGAGTCACGCTCAATGTGCTCGTCTCTACCTGTAGCATGGCACATTGCAACACGGCAACAACAACACACGATTTATATATATGACCCATCTCGAAACAAGCACATGTTAACATATTTGCTATTGCATCCCAACAGAACACCCATGAGACCGCACAGGCCATCAAGCGTATGCCTCTGCGTCGTGCTCAGCGTTTCCTGAAGGCTGTCGTCGACCAGAAGGAGTGCGTGCCCTTCCGCCGTTTCAATGGCGGCGTCGGCCGTTGCGCTCAGGCCAAGCAGTGGAAGACCACACAGGGCCGCTGGCCCAAGAAGTCCGCTGAGTTCCTGTTGCAGTTGCTGCGCAACGCTGAGGCGAACGCTGACTACAAAGGACTCGATGCCGACCGTCTGGTCGTCGATCACATTCAGGTGAATCGCGCCCAGTGCCTGCGTCGCCGCACATACCGTGCTCATGGTCGCATCAATCCCTACATGTCGTCGCCGTGCCACGTCGAGGTCATTCTGTCCGAGAAGGAGGAGGTTGTGGCCAAGGCTGCTGATGATGAGCCCACAAAGAAGAAGCTCTCCAAGAAGAAGCTGCAGCGTCAAAAGGAAAAGATGTTGCGTTCTGAATAAAATATACATGTGTTCTGGAACGGGGGCACTGGCGTCAATGGACGACATCGGCGCCAGCTGCCCGGGCCGGTGTTAAACAACTAAAACAAAACGTCATTTTTTTTTAACAATACAAACATTCATTTCTCATGTGTGTTTGTGTATGTATATTTAAGAGAGAAAACACTTGGGAATATACAAACATCAAATACAAAGAGTTCCCGCCCCCAAACTGAAAAAGGATTCAAAGTTCGGATGAATATTTGTTTGCGATTCAATTTTTTTTTTTTTTGTTAGACTAGACTAGCGACATTACAGAGTGCCGCAATAAAGAGATATATTATTTTATGGAAGACTTCAATGGACTAAACCCGAGATGCGGCACCTGGCCAAGCATTCTATTTTATTATTTAGCAGTCCAATTCCATCGACTGCTAGTATCTAATATTTGTATCTACAGTTAAATGCATTTTTTAGAGTATGAATGTTTCGTACGCACGAAATAGGCTAACTAGCATATAAAAAAAAAAGTAGGCTTGGTTTGTTGACATCGTGTTCTTGATTTGTGTCTATAAAAGGTGTGGTAACACTGCCAGGAAAGTGTTGCTCTAGCAAAGAATTTTGTGAAAAAAAGCATGATTTGTTGACATTATCAATGAACAAATAGATGAATAATGCAATATGGTCCAAATAAAAAAAATGGCGATGCGCGTTTTTAGTTGGCCGCGTCAATCAGCTGTTTGGTAAATGAAAACAGCTGTTTGAACAACGCTATACAACACTGTTTGCTTGCCATTCCACTCGCACAGCGACTGCTCATATGTGTGTAATATATTAACAATCAGATTGCCTGTTTCCAATATTGTGACTAAAAATCTTTGTTACTTTTTAGTTATGCTACTAGCTCTTAGGCTATATAAATTGCGCTTTTAACGTTTATTTGCTGTTTTAATTAAACATTCTCTGCGTCAACATCTGTGCACCAAATTGGCCTATGTTTATGTTTATGTAGAGAGAGATAGCTGAATAACATCAGTTAGAAAGAGATAGCAAACATGTGCGCAAACATGATCAGACAAGACTACAAACGTTACAATAACAACGTGGAATGGAATACAGTGGCGCCGCAAAATTTTAGACAAATAGTACGAAACTAAGGATTTCACATTAAATGATGAGCAATAGTCCAATTTCAATAATAATAAACAAGTGTTTTTTTTTGTTTTGCGAAAAAAAATATATATTTTGAAATGCAAATTCCGTTCGACTCTTGAGTTTATTTAGCTTAAATTTCATCTAGCTAATAAATGAGATCACGTTGCATGCAGCTTATTCCTGTACAAATAACCAAATATAAAAATAGATACGAAAAATTCATATTACGTTGAATAATGCTTAAGTCTAATAGCATAAGTTTTAAGAAAAGTAGGCAAAACAAAGGTTCTTCACATGCTTTCATTTTGTTTCACATTCCGAGTGACTATGATTAATTTCTTATAAATGATATACAAAATTTGGGATTTCATATCAAAAAATCCAGTTTCAAAGGTCTTCTTTTTTTTTAAAGAAAAATATTCAAAATAAATTATATACAAAATTTGGGATTTCATATCAAAAAATCCAATTTCAAAGGTCTTTTTTTTTAAAGAAAAATATTCAAAATAAATTATACATATAAAAAATTTGGGATTTCATATCAAAAAATCCAATTTCAAAGGTTTTCTTTTCTTTAAAGAAAAATATTCAAAATAAATGTGCGTTATGGAAAATTAGAATTATAGAATGGCTGCGAGATGTTTCATATTCCTCGTGATTCTGTGTATACTTAACTTAATTTTCAAAGCATTTTTGCTTTTATTTTATCAAAAAAAAAGTAGTTTTATTTAAGAGTTATCAAATTTCATAGGATCTTCTGTGTGTTGAGAAACAAGAAATATGTTTAAGATTGGGTGTTGTGAATTTGAAATTCGTTGTGATTTGCTTCACGTATATTTGGCTTGGTTTTCAAATAGCTTCTTATAAATGAAATCACATTTGCCGCAGTTAATACTTCCGGTGTTAAGCGGGAGAGAGATCTTGAAAGCATCGTTTTAATACTAGAGATTGACGGTCTGGATTTATAAGAGCATGCGCTTGTTGGCCAATGTCAGAGGACGCTGCTGCATGTTGTAAGTGCTGCTTGCTGTCAAAGGAAGCGGCTGCACATTATTGTAGTTGGTTGCCATCAGAGGACGCGGCTGCACATTATGGTTGCTGCCAGCTGTCGGAGGACGCTGCTGCAGCTTATCGTAGTTAGCCGCATTGAACACCGGCTTGCGGCGCACAATTCGCGGATTCTCATGCTTGGTGGACCTAATGTGCTGCACCAGCAGATGGCGGCGCATGTAGCTCTGGTCGCAGACATCGCAGGCATACGGCTTGCGAACGCTGTGCACGAACAGATGAGCGTCGCGATTCTGGGCGCGACTGAATTGCTTGCCACAGATCTGACAGTCGAAGAGCTTCTGGCCCGTGTGGCACAGCATATGCTTCTTCATATAGTCCTGACTGGCGAAGCAATCGGAGCAGTGCAGGCACTTCCAATCGCGCACCATCGTGTGCACGGACTTCACGTGAGTGTCCAGCAGCCGCTTGCGAGTGTAGCGAGCCTCGCACACATCACACTCGTACGGACGGTCGTTGGTGTGGGTGCGCTCGTGCTGCTCCAGCCACTGCTGGCGCTCGAATGTCTTGCCGCAGTGGGCGCACATGAACACATTCGTTCTTGGCTTGCGTTTGAGGGCTGTAATTAAAAGTGGCTCATTAGTGTGTCGCATGCTGTGGCCATTGGCTGCATTCGCACGTGTTTGTTTTGCCAGCTGCAAGTCGCTCTCATCATCCGTCTCCGGGCTCTCCTCAATTATATCGTCAAAGTTGAAGCTTTGATCCATTGACTCGCCGGCGAGATCTGACTTCTCGTCGCACTCCTCTATCAAATCGGACATGCTGCAGTCATCCTCGCTGGCGCATTCTTCCTCGTCCAATTTGAGCTCAGTCAGTGCGAGAGTGGTGCTGAGGCGCATCTTTATTTCATTGCGCGATTGATCCATTTGAGTATAGATTTGTTCAAAATTGATCAGGACCACCATGCACATGCTGCACACGTACTGCAACGAAATGTGCGATAAATTATCGATAGGCGGTTGCTGGTTGCCAAGTGTTGTGTTAGAGCTGAAAGTTTTAGTTCAATTGAAAGAATAAGTTCAGTAGCTCAAAATTAACTGAGCTAAAAGAACTGAATAGTCAAACAGTTCGTGCACTTGTTTAATTAGTTTAATCAGTTGTTAGTTGATTCAGTTTGGTCATATACAGTAGGTGCTTGGAAACTAAAGCCACCTTTTAATTGGTTTTTGCTTTAGTTTAAAAATAACTAGTTATGATAACTTTCATAATTTTAAGGTTTTTTTGTTTTGTTTAACACACATTGCTTTTCATAATTAAAAAACAACATTCAAAATATTTTCGGTTTCCTATACCGTATCTACACATTGTTGATCGGCAGCAAATGTACAAAAGGAACTATGAACGGCCTTATAGGAACCAGATGAACCAAGTTCGGAAGCAAGCGACCAAAGCAAATGAACGGACGAGATGAATTTCCATCAGACATATAGACATATAGTTCACTGAATAGTTTGATCGATCTTAATCACAACAATACAATGCAACTATAGGTTTTAAAATATTTCATTAAATTTTTTGTCATGTTAATTCAATTGCTGTTTTTTTTGGAAATCGACCCACCGCCGCACAGTTCCTTTAAATCGGCAACATAGTGCTTATTAAAATACTGTATTTTTTTGCAAAATATTCAAAATAAATGATATACAAAATTTGGGATTTCATATCAAAAAATCCAATTTCAAAGGTTTTCTTTTCTTCAAAGAAAAATATTCAAAATATATGATATAAAAAATTTGGGATTTCATATCAAAAAATCCAATTTCAAAGGTCTTTTTTTTAAAGAAAAATATTCAAAATAAATGTGCGTTATGGAAAATTATAATTAAAGAATGGCTGCGAGATGTTTCATATTCCTCGTGATTCTGTGTATACTTAACTTAATTTTCAAAGCATTTTTGCTTTTATTTTATAAAAAAAAAAGTAGTTTTATTTAAGAGTTATCAAATTTCATAGGATCTTCTGTGTGTTGAGAAACAAGAAATATGTTTAAGATTGGGTGTTGTGAATTTGAAATTCGTTGTGATTTGCTTCACGTATATTTGGCTTGGTTTTCAAATAGCTTCTTATAAATGAAATCACATTTGCCGCAGTTAATACTTCCGGTGTTAAGCGGGAGAGAGATCTTGAAAGCATCGTTTTAATACTAGAGATTGACGGTCTGGATTTATAAGAGCATGCGCTTGTTGGCCAATGTCAGAGGACGCTGCTGCATGTTGTAAGTGCTGCTTGCTGTCAAAGGAAGCGGCTGCACATTATTGTAGTTGGTTGCCATCAGAGGACGCGGCTGCACATTATGGTTGCTGCCAGCTGTCGGAGGACGCTGCTGCAGCTTATCGTAGTTAGCCGCATTGAACACCGGCTTGCGGCGCACAATTCGCGGATTCTCATGCTTGGTGGACCTAATGTGCTGCACCAGCAGATGGCGGCGCATGTAGCTCTGGTCGCAGACAACGCAGGCATACGGCTTGCGAACGCTGTGCACGAACAGATGCATGTCGCGATTCTCGGCGCGACTGAATTGCTTGCCACAGATCTGACAGTCGAAGAGCTTCTGGCCCGTGTGGCACAGCATATGCTTCTTCATATAGGCCTGACTGGCGAAGCGATCGGAGCAGTGCAGGCACTTCCAATCGCGCACCTTCGTGTGCACGGACTTCACGTGAGTGTCCAGCAGCCGCTTGCGACTGTAGCGACGGTCGCATGCGTCACACTTGAAGGCGGCCAAGTTCTGGTGCATGGTCATCACATGGGTGCGCCAGTTGGAGCGCTGCGTAAAGCGAGCCTCGCACACATCACACTCGTACGGACGGTCGTTGGTGTGGGTGCGCTCGTGCTGCTCCAGCCACTGCTGGCGCTCGAATGTCTTGCCGCAGTGGGCGCACATGAACACATTCGTTCTTGGCTTGCGTTTGAGGGCTGTAATTAAAAGTGGCTCATTAGTGTGTCGCATGCTGTGGCCATTGGCTGCATTCGCACGTGTTTGTTTTGCCAGCTGCAAGTCGCTCTCATCATCCGTCTCCGGGCTCTCCTCAATTATATCGTCAAAGTTGAAGCTTTGATCCATTGACTCGCCGGCGAGATCTGACTTCTCGTCGCACTCCTCTATCAAATCGGACATGCTGCAGTCATCCTGGCTGGCGCATTCTTCCTCGTCCAATTTGAGCTCAGTCAGTGCGAGAGTGGTGCTGAGGCGCATCTTTATTTCATTGCGCGATTGATCCATTTGAGTATCGAGTTGCTCAAAATTGATCAGGACCACCTTGCACATGCTGCACACGTACTGCAACGAAATGTGGTCACGGCACAGCCGTCCCATTGATATCGCACTTCAGTACTTACCAGCGAGTGCACTTTGTGCTCCTGCAATTTGGTGCCCACCACGTTGGACAAAATGTCGACCAATGGGCACATCTCTCCGTCGTTGGAAATGTGGCGCTTCTCGAACATATTCTCGAACACTTTGCCGTCGTCGAGGCCGTGAAAGCACAGATAGCAACGCAAAACTCTTTTCTTCATGTTAAAAGCTAGTTTTGTGACTCCAGCTGCGCTCAAATAGCGGGCACTTAATTTGACAATTCAATAATTTTGTGCGATAAATTATCGATAGGCGGTTGCTGGTTGCCAAGTGTTGTGTTAGAGCTGAAAGTTTTAGTTCAATTGAAAGAATAAGTTCAGTAGCTCAAAATTAACTGAGCTAAAAGAACTGAATAGTCAAACAGTTCGTGCACTTGTTTAATTAGTTTAATCAGTTGTTAGTTGATTCAGTTTGGTCATATACAGCAGGTGCTTGGAAACTAAAGCCACCTTTTAATTGGTTTTTGCTTTAGTTTAAAAATAACTAGTTATGATAACTTTCATAATTTTAAGGTTTTTTTGTTTTGTTTAACACACATTGCTTTTCATAATTAAAAAACAACATTCAAAATATTTTCGGTTTCCTATACCGTATCTACACATTGTTGATCGGCAGCAAATGTACAAAAGGAACTATGAACGGCCTTATAGGAACCAGATGAACCAAGTTCGGAAGCAAGCGACCAAGCAAATGAACGGACGAGATGAATTTCCATCAGACATATAGACATATAGTTCACTGAATAGTTTGATCGATCTTAATCACAACAATACAATGCAACTATAGGTTTTAAAATATTTCATTAAATTTTTTGTCATGTTAATTCAATTGCTGTTTTTTTGGAAATCGACCCACCGCCGCACAGTTCCTTTAAATCGGCAACATAGTGCTTATTAAAATACTGTATTTTTTTGCAAAATATTCAAAATAAATGATATACAAAATTTGGGATTTCATATCAAAAAATCCAATTTCAAAGGTTTTCTTTTCTTCAAAGAAAAATATTCAAAATAAATTATATAAAAAATTTGGGATTTCATATCAAAAAATCCAATTTCAAAGGTCTTTTTTTTAAAGAAAAATATTCAAAATAAATGTGCGTTATGGAAAATTAGAATTAAAGAATGGCTGCGAGATGTTTCATATTCCTCGTGATTCTGTGTATACTTAACTTAATTTTCAAAGCATTTTTGCTTTTTTTTTATCAAAAAAAAAGTAGTTTTATTTAAGAGTTATCAAATTTCATAGGATCTTCTGTGTGTTGAGAAACAAGAAATATGTTTAAGATTGGGTGTTGTGAATTTGAAATTCGTTGTGATTTGCTTCACGTATATTTGGCTTGGTTTTCAAATAGCTTCTTATAAATGAAATCACATTTGCCGCAGTTAATACTTCCGGTGTTAAGCGGGAGAGAGATCTTGAAAGCATCGTTTTAATACTAGAGATTGACGGTCTGGATTTATAAGAGCATGCGCTTGTTGGCCAATGTCAGAGGACGCTGCTGCATGTTGTAAGTGCTGCTTCCGTCAAAGGAAGCGGCTGCACATTATTGTAGTTGGTTGCCATCAGAGGACGCGGCTGCACATTATGGTTGCTGCCAGCTGTCGGAGGACGCTGCTGCAGCTTATCGTAGTTAGCCGCATTGAACACCGGCTTGCGGCGCACAATTCGCGGATTCTCATGCTTGGTGGACCTAATGTGCTGCACCAGCAGATGGCGGCGCATGTAGCTCTGGTCGCAGACAACGCAGGCATACGGCTTGCGAACGCTGTGCACGAACAGATGCATGTCGCGATTCTCGGCGCGACTGAATTGCTTGCCACAGATCTGACAGTCGAAGAGCTTCTGGCCCGTGTGGCACAGCATATGCTTCTTCATATAGGCCTGACTGGCGAAGCGATCGGAGCAGTGCAGGCACTTCCAATCGCGCACCTTCGTGTGCACGGACTTCACGTGAGTGTCCAGCAGCCGCTTGCGACTGTAGCGACGGTCGCATGCGTCACACTTGAAGGCGGCCAAGTTCTGGTGCATGGTCATCACATGGGTGCGCCAGTTGGAGCGCTGCGTAAAGCGAGCCTCGCACACATCACACTCGTACGGACGGTCGTTGGTGTGGGTGCGCTCGTGCTGCTCCAGCCACTGCTGGCGCTCGAATGTCTTGCCGCAGTGGGCGCACATGAACACATTCGTTCTTGGCTTGCGTTTGAGGGCTGTAATTAAAAGTGGCTCATTAGTGTGTCGCATGCTGTGGCCATTGGCTGCATTCGCACGTGTTTGTTTTGCCAGCTGCAAGTCGCTCTCATCATCCGTCTCCGGGCTCTCCTCAATTATATCGTCAAAGTTGAAGCTTTGATCCATTGACTCGCCGGCGAGATCTGACTTCTCGTCGCACTCCTCTATCAAATCGGACATGCTGCAGTCATCCTCGCTGGCGCATTCTTCCTCGTCCAATTTGAGCTCAGTCAGTGCGAGAGTGGTGCTGAGGCGCATCTTTATTTCATTGCGCGATTGATCCATTTGAGTATCGAGTTGCTCAAAATTGATCAGGACCACCTTGCACATGCTGCACACGTACTGCAACGAAATGTGGTCACGGCACAGCCGTCCCATTGATATCGCACTTCAGTACTTACCAGCGAGTGCACTTTGTGCTCCTGCAATTTGGTGCCCACCACGTTGGACAAAATGTCGACCAATGGGCACATCTCTCCGTCGTTGGAAATGTGGCGCTTCTCGAACATATTCTCGTACACGTTGCCGTCGTCGAGGCCGTGGAAGCACATATAGCAACGCAAAACTCTTTTCTTCATGTTAAAAGCTAGTTTTGTGACTCCAGCTGCGCTCAAATAGCGGGCACTTAATTTGACAATTCAATAATTTTGTGCGATAAATTATCGATAGGCGGTTACTGGTTGCCAAGTATTGTGTTAGAGCTGAAAGTTTTAGTTCAATTGAAAGAATAAGTTCAGTAGCTCAAATTAACTGAGCTAAAAGAACTGAATAGTCAAACAGTTCGTGCACTTGTTTAATTAGTTTAATCAGTTGTTAGTTAATTCAGTTTGGTCATATACCGTAGGTGCTTGGAAACTAAAGCCACCTTTTAATTGGTTTTTGTTTTAGTTTAAAAATAACTAGTTATGATAATTTTCATAATTTTAAGGTTTTTTTGTTTTGTTTAACACACATTGCTTTTCATAATTAAAAAACAACATTCCAAATATTTTCGGTTTCCTATACCGTATCTACACATTGTTGATCGGCAGCAAATGTACAAAAGGAACTATGAACGGCCTTATAGGAACCAAATGAACCAAGTTCGGAAGCAAGCGACCAAAGCAAATGAACGGACGAGATGAATTTCCATCAGACATATAGACATATAGTTCACTGAATAGTTTGATCGATCTTAATCACAACAATACAATGCAACTATAGGTTTTAAAATATTTCATTGAATTTTTTGTCATGTTAATTCAATTGCTGATTTTTTTGGAAATCGACCCACCGCCGCACAGTTCCTTTAAATCGGCAACATAGTGCTTATTAAAATACTGTATTTTTTTGCAAAATATTCAAAATAAATGATATACAAAATTTGGGATTTCATATCAAAAAATCCAATTTCAAAGGTTTTCTTTTCTTCAAAGAAAAATATTCAAAATAAATGATATAAAAAATTTGGGATTTCATATCAAAAAATCCAATTTCAAAGGTCTTTTTTTTAAAGAAAAATATTCAAAATAAATGTGCGTTATGGAAAATTAGAATTAAAGAATGGCTGCGAGATGTTTCATATTCCTCGTGATTCTGTGTATACTTAACTTAATTTTCAAAGCATTATTGCTTTTATTTTATAAAAAAAAAAAGTAGTTTTATTTAAGAGTTATCAAATTTCATAGGATCTTCTGTGTGTTGAGAAACAAGAAATATGTTTAAGATTGGGTGTTGTGAATTTGAAATTCGTTGTGATTTGCTTCACGTATATTTTGCATTGTTGCTAGAGAAATCTATTAGATCAAGTTCATCAGCTGAGTGCGCCGACAACAGATAACTCCACGGCGCTCTCTTCTAAGTCTTGTTCACAGCCTTTAAGTAAAATTGTGTGCACACTATATTTTGATTTGCTTGCGTTGTTTAAAGCGTGCATTGAGTTTTAGTGTGCCCAAAACAAATTCCAGTCATGTTAAAACAGCGGCGATTCGCACTTAATGTGATCGTCTCTACCTGTAGCTTGACACAGCTGCACTACTCTCAACTTTCTATTAGTCATTGTAAGGGCGCGAGGCAATTCTTTGAATGATCATCCCATATGGTGATTGTTTAAAATACTTGCGTCCACAGCATAATTTCAGTCATGTTAAAACAGCGGCGAGTCGCGCTCAATGCGATCGTCTCTACCTGAAGCTTGACACAGCGCAAATGATATTAAACTTGGTTACGTTTACGTTCTAGCACAAAAAATGCTTCTTTCAAATTATATGCTAGTCGCTTCATGTTTTATCGTCCTACCACCACAGTAGGAGTAGGATAAGAATCGTATCGTCTGACCACCACAAGCCAGGGCGCAATGTTATGCTTTTAATGATCATGCATTATTGTGATTATTGCAAATACTTGCGCCCAAAGCATAATTACAGTCACGTTAAAACAGCGGCGAGTCACGCTCAATGTGCTCGTCTCTACCTGTAGCATGGCACATTGCAACACGGCAACAACAACACACGATTTATATATATGACCCATCTCGAAACAAGCACATGTTAACATATTTGCTATTGCATCCCAACAGAACACCCATGAGACCGCACAGGCCATCAAGCGTATGCCTCTGCGTCGTGCTCAGCGTTTCCTGAAGGCTGTCGTCGACCAGAAGGAGTGCGTGCCCTTCCGCCGTTTCAATGGCGGCGTCGGCCGTTGCGCTCAGGCCAAGCAGTGGAAGACCACACAGGGCCGCTGGCCCAAGAAGTCCGCTGAGTTCCTGTTGCAGTTGCTGCGCAACGCTGAGGCGAACGCTGACTACAAAGGACTCGATGCCGACCGTCTGGTCGTCGATCACATTCAGGTGAATCGCGCCCAGTGCCTGCGTCGCCGCACATACCGTGCTCATGGTCGCATCAATCCCTACATGTCGTCGCCGTGCCACGTCGAGGTCATTCTGTCCGAGAAGGAGGAGGTTGTGGCCAAGGCTGCTGATGATGAGCCCACAAAGAAGAAGCTCTCCAAGAAGAAGCTGCAGCGTCAAAAGGAAAAGATGTTGCGTTCTGAATAAAATATACATGTGTTCTGGAACGGGGGCACTGGCGTCAATGGACGACATCGGCGCCAGCTGCCCGGGCCGGTGTTAAACAACTAAAACAAAACGTCATTTTTTTTTAACAATACAAACATTCATTTCTCATGTGTGTTTGTGTATGTATATTTAAGAGAGAAAACACTTGGGAATATACAAACATCAAATACAAAGAGTTCCCGCCCCCAAACTGAAAAAGGATTCAAAGTTCGGATGAATATTTGTTTGCGATTCAATTTTTTTTTTTTTGTTAGACTAGACTAGCGACATTACAGAGTGCCGCAATAAAGAGATGTGATTATATATTATTTTATGGAAGACTTCAATGGACTAAACCCGAGATGCGGCACCTGGCCAAGCATTCTATTTTATTATTTAGCAGTCCAATTCCATCGACTGCTAGTATCTAATATTTGTATCTACAGTTAAATGCATTTTTTAGAGTATGAATGTTTCGTACGCACGAAATAGGCTAACTAGCATATAAAAAAAAAAGTAGGCTTGGTTTGTTGACATCGTGTTCTTGATTTGTGTCTATAAAAGGTGTGGTAACACTGCCAGGAAAGTGTTGCTCTAGCAAAGAATTTTGTGAAAAAAAGCATGATTTGTTGACATTATCAATGAACAAATAGATGAATAATGCAATATGGTCCAAATAAAAAAAATGGCGATGCGCGTTTTTAGTTGGCCGCGTCAATCAGCTGTTTGGTAAATGAAAACAGCTGTTTGAACAACGCTATACAACACTGTTTGCTTGCCATTCCACTCGCACAGCGACTGCTCATATGTGTGTAATATATTAACAATCAGATTGCCTGTTTCCAATATTGTGACTAAAAATCTTTGTTACTTTTTAGTTATGCTACTAGCTCTTAGGCTATATAAATTGCGCTTTTAACGTTTATTTGCTGTTTTAATTAAACATTCTCTGCGTCAACATCTGTGCACCAAATTGGCCTATGTTTATGTTTATGTAGAGAGAGATAGCTGAATAACATCAGTTAGAAAGAGATAGCAAACATGTGCGCAAACATGATCAGACAAGACTACAAACGTTACAATAACAACGTGGAATGGAATACAGTGGCGCCGCAAAATTTTAGACAAATAGTACGAAACTAAGGATTTCACATTAAATGATGAGCAATAGTCACATTTCAATAATAATAAACAAGTGTTTTTTTTTGTTTTGCGAAAAAAAATATATATTTTGAAATGCAAATTCCGTTCGACTCTTGAGTTTATTTAGCTTAAATTTCATCTAGCTAATAAATGAGATCACGTTGCATGCAGCTTATTCCTGTACAAATAACCAAATATAAAAATAGATACGAAAAATTCATATTACGTTGAATAATGCTTAAGTCTAATAGCATAAGTTTTAAGAAAAGTAGGCAAAACAAAGGTTCTTCACATGCTTTCATTTTGTTTCACATTCCGAGTGACTATGATTAATTTCTTATAAATGATATACAAAATTTGGGATTTCATATCAAAAAATCCAGTTTCAAAGGTCTTCTTTTTTTTTAAAGAAAAATATTCAAAATAAATGATATACAAAATTTGGGATTTCATATCAAAAAATCCAATTTCAAAGGTCTTTTTTTTTAAAGAAAAATATTCAAAATAAATTATACATATAAAAAATTTGGGATTTCATATCAAAAAATCCAATTTCAAAGGTTTTCTTTTCTTTAAAGAAAAATATTCAAAATAAATGTGCGTTATGGAAAATTTGAATTATAGAATGGCTGCGAGATGTTTCATATTCCTCGTGATTCTGTGTATACTTAACTTAATTTTCAAAGCATTTTTGCTTTTATTTTATAAAAAAAAAAGTAGTTTTATTTAAGAGTTATCAAATTTCATAGGATCTTCTGTGTGTTGAGAAA
This sequence comes from Drosophila flavopinicola, assembly GCA_035042425.1. Taxonomy (NCBI): domain Eukaryota; kingdom Metazoa; phylum Arthropoda; class Insecta; order Diptera; family Drosophilidae; genus Drosophila; species Drosophila flavopinicola. The sequence goes on along the minus strand of JAWNLL010000453.1, from coordinate 246,286 downwards.
CAAGAAATATGTTTAAGATTGGGTGTTGTGAATTTGAAATTCGTTGTGATTTGCTTCACGTATATTTGGCTTGGTTTTCAAATAGCTTCTTATAAATGAAATCACATTTGCCGCAGTTAATACTTCCGGTGTTAAGCGGGAGAGAGATCTTGAAAGCATCGTTTTAATACTAGAGATTGACGGTCTGGATTTATAAGAGCATGCGCTTGTTGGCCAATGTCAGAGGACGCTGCTGCATGTTGTAAGTGCTGCTTGCTGTCAAAGGAAGCGGCTGCACATTATTGTAGTTGGTTGCCATCAGAGGACGCGGCTGCACATTATGGTTGCTGCCAGCTGTCGGAGGACGCTGCTGCAGCTTATCGTAGTTAGCCGCATTGAACACCGGCTTGCGGCGCACAATTCGCGGATTCTCATGCTTGGTGGACCTAATGTGCTGCACCAGCAGATGGCGGCGCATGTAGCTCTGGTCGCAGACATCGCAGGCATACGGCTTGCGAACGCTGTGCACGAACAGATGAGCGTCGCGATTCTGGGCGCGACTGAATTGCTTGCCACAGATCTGACAGTCGAAGAGCTTCTGGCCCGTGTGGCACAGCATATGCTTCTTCATATAGGCCTGACTGGCGAAGCGATCGGAGCAGTGCAGGCACTTCCAATCGCGCACCTTCGTGTGCACGGACTTCACGTGAGTGTCCAGCAGCCGCTTGCGACTGTAGCGACGGTCGCATGCGTCACACTTGAAGGCGGCCAAGTTCTGGTGCATGGTCATCACATGGGTGCGCCAGTTGGAGCGCTGCGTAAAGCGAGCTTCGCACACATCACACTCGTACGGACGGTCGTTGGTGTGGGTGCGCTCGTGCTGCTCCAGCCACTGCTGGCGCTCGAATGTCTTGCCGCAGTGGGCGCACATGAACACATTCGTTCTTGGCTTGCGTTTGAGGGCTGTAATTAAAAGTGGCTCATTAGTGTGTCGCATGCTGTGGCCATTGGCTGCATTCGCACGTGTTTGTTTTGCCAGCTGCAAGTCGCTCTCATCATCCGTCTCCGGGCTCTCCTCAATTATATCGTCAAAGTTGAAGCTTTGATCCATTGACTCGCCGGCGAGATCTGACTTCTCGTCGCACTCCTCTATCAAATCGGACATGCTGCAGTCATCCTCGCTGGCGCATTCTTCCTCGTCCAATTTGAGCTCAGTCAGTGCGAGAGTGGTGCTGAGGCGCATCTTTATTTCATTGCGCGATTGATCCATTTGAGTATCGAGTTGCTCAAAATTGATCAGGACCACCTTGCACATGCTGCACACGTACTGCAACGAAATGTGGTCACGGCACAGCCGTCCCATTGATATCGCAGCTCAGTACTTACCAGCGAGTGCACTTTTTGCTCCTGCAATTTGGTGCCCACCACGTTGGACAAAATGTCGACCAATGGGCACATCTCTCCGTCGTTGGAAATGTGGCGCTTCTCGAACATATTCTCGTACACGTTGCCGTCGTCGAGGCCGTGGAAGCACATATAGCAACGCAAAACTCTTTTCTTCATGTTAAAAGCTAGTTTTGTGACTCCAGCTGCGCTCAAATAGCGGGCACTTAATTTGACAATTCAATAATTTTGTGCGATAAATTATCGATAGGCGGTTACTGGTTGCCAAGTATTGTGTTAGAGCTGAAAGTTTTAGTTCAATTGAAAGAATAAGTTCAGTAGCTCAAATTAACTGAGCTAAAAGAACTGAATAGTCAAACAGTTCGTGCACTTGTTTAATTAGTTTAATCAGTTGTTAGTTAATTCAGTTTGGTCATATACCGTAGGTGCTTGGAAACTAAAGCCACCTTTTAATTGGTTTTTGTTTTAGTTTAAAAATAACTAGTTATGATAATTTTCATAATTTTAAGGTTTTTTTGTTTTGTTTAACACACATTGCTTTTCATAATTAAAAAACAACATTCCAAATATTTTCGGTTTCCTATACCGTATCTACACATTGTTGATCGGCAGCAAATGTACAAAAGGAACTATGAACGGCCTTATAGGAACCAGATGAACCAAGTTCGGAAGCAAGCGACCAAAGCAAATGAACGGACGAGATGAATAGTTTGATCGATCTTAATCACAACAATACAATGCAACTATAGGTTTTAAAATATTTCATTAAATTTTTTGTCATGTTAATTCAATTGCTGTTTTTTTTGGAAATCGACCCACCGCCGCACAGTTCCTTTAAATCGGCAACATAGTGCTTATTAAAATACTGTATTTTTTTGCAAACTGGTCACACTTAAAAAATTCCCAATAGATTTCGATATCAAATACAAACATATCGATAAGCCCAATAGGAATATAACATTACCAATTCGATTGTGGAGTTCTGCGGTAAAGTGCCGGAAAAAATTACGTTTATTGACGAATTACAATTCTTTAATTAATAAAGACAACAATTAAGTGCTCGCTACTGTTTGTGTCTGTGTGCATTTGCGCGTGCTACTTGTCGCATGCAAACCGTATATGTTTTTTTGTATATATTTTTTTTTTGAGTTGTGTGGGTGAGAAACAGACTAAACCTTAATAACTGAAGTGTCGAGCGTTAGCTTTTCGCGCGGTTCTTTTTGTTGTTGTTGTTGTTGTGTCTCTATTTTAAGCCGGTGTGAAGTCAAGTCAAGTCAAGTCCAAGGAGTGAATTTAGTTTAGCGTCAAGTGCGATTAGGCGGCGGCTAACAGCAATTCAACAAGATGTGATAAGAAAACCCAAAAATTGTTTACGTCCAATGAGAAATTTGTTCGCAACCCCAATCAGAAAAGCCAAAAGCACTAGGGGTTCTTTTTGCTATGTGTGCGTGCGCTTATATATATATGTATTTTGTGTGTGTGTGTGTGTGTGCGTGTGCGTTTTCTATTGTTGCATGTATGTTCTAATCTGTTTGGCGTCGTGTCTTCGGCAAACACAAATTGTACATTTATGCATGTACTATATATGCTGATGATGAGCTCATGATAAGGTGGCATTGTCGGCTCTCAATATTTACGCTTCTTTTTTGTTTTTTTTTAATACTACACACACACACACATGCATACATACATACATCCTCGCAGTGCGAGTGACGTCGCGTCGCAGTCGCGTCGCTGCCGCCGCCGCCTTAATGCTTCAAATGTTTGCGTCATTCTGCCACCACCCGACCTATTTTGATGGGACGCCATTATATACATACATGCATACATACATACATACGTACATACATACATACATATATACTTTGATTGTGTAGTTCTAATTTTATTCAGCGTGCTGCTTTTGTTGTTCTTGTTGTTGTTGTTCTTTTGATCGCATCAAACTTTTGTATTGCAAAATAAAATAATTGAATTATCACGGGACTTTTTTGTTGTTGTTGTTGTTGTTGGTTCTTTTCGCTGTTTGTGCGGGTAATTACCAAGAATGTTGATTAAATTGCATAAAATGTGCTTTTGATTTACATATGTACATACATACATATGTATGCATATGGGTGTGTGTTTTCCCAGTTGTTATCCATACAAATAACTCATAAAACAAGTTGCTGCTGTTGTTGTTATTGTGCTTATTGTTGTTATTGCCACCGCCGTCGCCGTCGCCGCCGCCGCCGCCCCAAAACGCAAAGTAAAACGCAAAACAAAACAAAACAAAATCGGAACAGAAACAGAAACAGAAGCGTGCTTGAGTCGAATTAAAATGCAAAAGTGTAGCATACTTTCCGGCCGCAAGCGGAATACTTGAGTGTAGCGTGCTTTCAGGCAGCCAATTGAATTGTGTATTTGTATGTGTTGCTTTTGTTTACTCATTTTTGTTGTTGTTGTTGTTGTCGTTGTTTTGTTATTGTCGTTTAGCATTTGAGCAAACGCAGCTTCGATACGTACATACACGTATACACACATACATACATACGAGCTATACCAAAAACAAGGACGAAGGACATCCCCAAAAAACAGAGAGTCTTCCAAACATGGGCAACATACACACAACGGGCCCAAATGAGGCGTTAATTGTTTCAGGTGAGCATTGCGATTACAGACTTGAGTATGCACCCACACACACACACACACACACACACACACACACACACACACACACTCATCCTGCCCCCTTTTCAACTAATTTCAAATGCAGCAATTAGGCAAAAACCAACCGCATCGTTGACATAAGGCAGCTGCCACATTTTGTTGCGTTCAGCTATAAATCGCAAGTAGTACTCATTAATATGCACTTCACACATGGGGTATATTAGCTAGGTAACTGTAAAGTGGCTCAAGAGCACTGAAAGTTAGCTAGTATATCTTGTTTTTAGTTAATGTAGACTATGAAATTAAACAAATATAAAAGTATATTTATACTCTTTTCGAAGAAAATAGTATATTAAGTTTGTGCTGAAGTTTGTAACGCATAGAAGGAAGCGTCGGAGACCCCTAAAAGTTACTGCCAGTATGCTTAGAAAAACAAAACAAATTGATCTAGCCATGTCCGTCTGTCTGTCTCTGTATGTATGCAAACTAGTCCCTCAGTTTTTGAGCTATCGCGATAAAACTTTGCACAGAGCCTTATTATTCAAAGAGACAGCACATTGGTCGGAACCGGCCGGATCGGACCACTATATCTTATAGCTGCCATACAACTGGAAGTCGGTTTTGGCAATATATCCGACCTTTTCAAAGCTATCGCCTTAAATTTCCTTGTACACCTGAACATTCTTATAGCTCATCAATGTTTAAAATTTCAAATCCATTGAAATATAATAAGCAAAGGTATGCGTCATTCAATATTTCGCTGGTGCAGTTGGCAGAGTGAACATTGCCTAAAGGTTCGAAAAGAGTATAAAATTTTCGGCACGCTGAAGATAATCCTTCCCCAATTGTTTTTTTTTTTTAAATTGAGTGACTGTTTGTATTAAAGTTTGAAGTTAGGAATTTACCTTAGACTTCTTCTTTAATAATATCCAATAAATTCTTTATTGAATGTGTCTCTCAAATGCTTTTCTGCAATTGCATTTCTTGTTTGAATTCAAATTTTCGGGAAATATTATATTGATTGATATTGAACTGATTGTCTTGGTTTAACTTTGCAAAGGTCAGCATCCTGAGAAGATTGAAATTTGATGAACACTTTGCTTCAGCACTAACGCATATTATATAATTTTTCAAATTTAGTATTTGATACTACTGATTTCATTCAAAAGTACTAACATTAATTGTATTGCATCTCAAACTTCGCCTCGCGTGGCTTGTTTTATGTAAACCTCATGAAATTTGGATGATATACCGGGTAATCCGTCGGGAATCCAATATGCTTAGCAATTATCACTTATTGCGTTTGCTTGAAGCGTCTTTACATCGGCGATATATGCTGAATTTTGTATTTTTATTTATTTTTATTTTCAATATTGTAATGAAAAACCAACTCAATATCGAGATAATTTTTCGGACTTCTGCTCTTTCTTTTTGCGCATATTTAGATAAATTTCAGATCTTTGTTTGCGCGCTCAGTTCAAGATCTGGCACAGATATATTCTTTTCTGTATATCGACAGTTTGTAAGGCTCGCGTTTGCGTCTATTTTTATTTTACAAAAACATTTGATTTGATTTGCGTTTGGTTTTATTACATTTGAGTTTTGATACCATTCGACTTCGACATCAGTCACTTGATTTTTATTTATTTTGTATAAAAGAATTATTATATTTCGCGCATCATCTTACGAATGCCTTCCTGCAGATTTTGACTACTCCCGAAGAGCAACTCGAACGAAGTACAACAAGACTTTGTAATTTTTACTTTTTTTGTTTATATTTATTTTTGATTGATAAGTTCGATTAGAACTTGGTTTTTAACTGAAAAGTTCGTTTGGAGCCTGGTTTTTTTTTTCTTGGTGTGCTTAAGCGATTTTTTGACAATGTGATTCTTGCGTGCAAGACACTGTACGTTGGGTCGTTTTCACGGTTTCTTTTTAATAAATACTTTTTTTTAACATTTACCAGAGTAGCAGCAAGTCAACATATTTCTTCTGCTAACATAACTTTTATTTGTTATTTTTATTTTTTGGCAAATGTGTCTTAATAATGCAAATATGAATAGGAAAAGCAAATAGGATCGAATGAAAACTTACAATATTATATTGATTGATATTGAACTGATTGTCTTGGTTTAACTTTGCAAAGGTCAGCATCCTGAGAAGATTGAAATTTGATGAACACTTTGCTTCAGCACTAACGCATATTATATAATTTTTCAAATTTAGTATTTGATACTACTGATTTCATTCAAAAGTACTAACATTAATTGTATTGCATCTCAAACTTCGCCTCGCGTGGCTTGTTTTATGTAAACCTCATGAAATTTGGATGATATACCGGGTAATCCGTCGGGAATCCAATATGCTTAGCAATTATCACTTATTGCGTTTGCTTGAAGCGTCTTTACATCGGCGATATATGCTGAATTTTGTATTTTTATTTATTTTTATTTTCAATATTGTAATGAAAAACCAACTCAATATCGAGATAATTTTTCGGACTTCTGCTCTTTCTTTTTGCGCATATTTAGATAAATTTCAGATCTTTGTTTGCGCGCTCAGTTCAAGATCTGGCACAGATATATTCTTTTCTGTATATCGACAGTTTGTAAGGCTCGCGTTTGCGTCTATTTTTATTTTACAAAAACATTTGATTTGATTTGCGTTTGGTTTTATTACATTTGAGTTTTGATACCATTCGACTTCGACATCAGTCACTTGATTTTTATTTATTTTGTATAAAAGAATTATTATATTTCGCGCATCATCTTACGAATGCCTTCCTGCAGATTTTGACTACTCCCGAAGAGCAACTCGAACGAAGTACAACAAGACTTTGTAATTTTTACTTTTTTTGTTTATATTTATTTTTGATTGATAAGTTCGATTAGAACTTGGTTTTTAACTGAAAAGTTCGTTTGGAGCCTGGTTTTTTTTTTCTTGGTGTGCTTAAGCGATTTTTTGACAATGTGATTCTTGCGTGCAAGACACTGTACGTTGGGTCGTTTTCACGGTTTCTTTTTAATAAATACTTTTTTTTTAACATTTACCAGAGTAGCAGCAAGTCAACATATTTCTTCTGCTAACATAACTTTTATTTGTTATTTTTATTTTTTGGCAAATGTGTCTTAATAATGCAAATATGAATAGGAAAAGCAAATAGGATCGAATGAAAACTTACAATATTATATTGATTGATATTGAACTGATTGTCTTGGTTTAACTTTGCAAAGGTCAGCATCCTGAGAAGATTGAAATTTGATGAACACTTTGCTTCAGCACTAACGCATATTATATAATTTTTCAAATTTAGTATTTGATACTACTGATTTCATTCAAAAGTACTAACATTAATTGTATTGCATCTCAAACTTCGCCTCGCGTGGCTTGTTTTATGTAAACCTCATGAAATTTGGATGATATACCGGGTAATCCGTCGGGAATCCAATATGCTTAGCAATTATCACTTATTGCGTTTGCTTGAAGCGTCTTTACATCGGCGATATATGCTGAATTTTGTATTTTTATTTATTTTTATTTTCAATATTGTAATGAAAAACCAACTCAATATCGAGATAATTTTTCGGACTTCTGCTCTTTCTTTTTGCGCATATTTAGATAAATTTCAGATCTTTGTTTGCGCGCTCAGTTCAAGATCTGGCACAGATATATTCTTTTCTGTATATCGACAGTTTGTAAGGCTCGCGTTTGCGTCTATTTTTATTTTACAAAAACATTTGATTTGATTTGCGTTTGGTTTTATTACATTTGAGTTTTGATACCATTCGACTTCGACATCAGTCACTTGATTTTTATTTATTTTGTATAAAAGAATTATTATATTTCGCGCATCATCTTACGAATGCCTTCCTGCAGATTTTGACTACTCCCGAAGAGCAACTCGAACGAAGTACAACAAGACTTTGTAATTTTTACAAAACAAAGTTTCATAAAAGTTGGAAGTTTGGAATTAAGCTATATATCATATTTTATTATTATGATGCCTATTTGTGTACCTACTTTTCTATTCCCATTAAAACATGATGTAAAATTTGTGAACCAAACAATAAGTACATTTAAATATTTAGAAACGGATGATTAATGCAAGGAAGCTAAACTCCAAAAATTAATTCCCAAACATATTCAGAGTATCAAAGTTTCGTTACAGACACCACTTGCATTAATATTGATTGTTGTTGTTGTCGTTGTTGCTGTTGTTGTGTTTGTTGTGCGAGCTTTGCGAAAAAGAAGCGCCCCGCTGATGCATATTGAATTTTTCAAGCAGGCTGACAACAACACGATAAACAACAAGGACAATAACAATAGCAACTGAGTCCACTCAGCCTTTGCACACTGATAACCACTTGTATGCACAACCCCCTGGCTTGACGCCAGCTCATCTAAGTGCCCGAGCCCCCTCCGTACCCCATCCTGGTCTTTGGGTACAGCCAACAGCATCCGCAGGCAAGTTTTTCAGTTCCATGTTTTGACTAGTATGAAACCACCCCGTTGTATGCCTAGTCGAAAGTTTTTCAACCCTCGTCGTTGCCTGGGACTGGGTGAATGCACTCTGCGGCCGGTCAACCCCCAGCTCGCCTAAGGGCCAACGGGCTCCAGGCTCGTCAGCCTCAGCCTCATCCTCATCCTTATCCTCATCGTTCCCAGCGTCCTCATCGTCGTCGCTGCTCCACGCTCGTTAGGCGATTTCATTTAATTAACTTGCCCAAGCAAACAACCGACTTGCAGCACTTGCACTTCTGGTTACCCCATACCATACCTACCATACCCATAGCTCTGTAGCCGCTGTAGTCAGCACTTCTCCCACACTCCGCCGCGCTCAGCTCCAATCGGCCCTTATCAGGTCAGACGCCTTCTCAGCGATCATAAAGGCCGCCGCATTGGTGTGGGCCGTGGGCGGCACTGGAATGATGCTGGTGTCCACGACGCGCAGCTTGCGCATGCCATGTACCCTCAGCTGGGGACTGACGACGGCGCTGGGATCAGAGGCGGGTCCCATGCGGCAGGTGGCCACCTGGTGGTGCAGCGTATACGACAGGGTGCGAATCGAGCAGCGCCAGTAGTCGTCGGAGCCAAAGCGGTGCGCCTCACAGCCGGGCACGGGCCGATCCAGCAGTCGAGTGCCTATGGCCTGCAGGGCGGGCATCTCGGCTATGCGTAGGGTCTCCTTGATGCCATCAAGCAGATACTCCACATCCTCCTCATCGAAAAAGTACTTGGGATCGATTTTGGGCCAGCTTAAGGGATCGCGATTGTGCAGCCAGAGGCGACCCACAGACTTGGGATGGAACTGCATCACCAGGACCGTGAAATGGTCCTCCTGCGCCAGCTGCAGTGGCCTGTACAGTTGATCATAGATCTCATCCTTGAAATTGCCGCCCAGCTTGAGGGCCGTGCCATCATCGCTGGCCAGACTGCCCGCCACCAGTATAAACTCCAGATCTGGCCAATCTCCGGGCAGCAACGAACGCGGCGACTTCACAAAAGCCAAAGCCTCCACTCCGCCAATAGAGCTGAGACGCGTGGCCGGATTGCCGGCCAGATAGAAGGACAGTATGTCCGGCAGAGTCACGCGCGTTGGAAACAAGGTCTGACCCGTTGTGTTCGTCACAAAGGTGGGCCCAAAGTGGCACATGTGATCGTACATGCGCTTGCCCACCGGCAGGTTCTGCACCACTGGCAGCCCAATCGCACGCAGATTGTCCTCCGGCCCGATGCCCGACAGCATCAGCAGCTGGGGCGAGTTGAAGGCGCCCGCCGACAGGATGACCTCCTTGCGGGCACGCACCTCGTAGCGTATCCCGGCGTGCAGCAGCTCCACGCCGTAGGCGGACTTGGTGGCGGCATCGATCAGCACGCGGGTGACCCTCGCCATTGTCAGGATGTGCAGATTCTGGCGGCGCGCACGCACCGGCTCAATGTAGGCCCGGAAGGCGCTGTGCCGGCGACCCTTGAGCGTATTGGCCTGCACAAAGGAGACGCCCAGCTGCGACTGGCCGTTGTAGTCGGTGCGGCGGTGACCCGCCTGCTGGGCCGCACGGATGTAGGCGTGGGCCAGGCTGCTGCGAAAGCGCACATCCTCGACGCTGAGCGGACCGCTGTGATTGTGATAGGGCGAGTGCTCCAATCCCTGCAGCTGGGCGGACTCGCTGCGCAGAAAGTAGGGCAGCACCTCGTCATAGCTCCAGCCGTGATTGCCGCGCTGCGCCCACTCATCGAAATCGCGACGATTGCCGCGATTGTAGATCATGTAGTTGATGGAGCTGGTGCCGCCCAGGAGCTTGCCACGTGGCAGGGCGCATCGGTTGTTGGGCATGCCGTGGCAGGCGCGGCGCTGCGGCACCGAGCGATAGTTCCAGTTGGAGGCGGTCAGCTGCAGCGAGGGCGCCAGCAGCGGCACCAGATGCATGATGTTCTCCACGCCGCCGGCCTCAATCAAGTACACATTCCACTGGGGATTCTCGGAGAGGCGGGCGGCCAAGGTGCAGCCAGCGGCACCGGCGCCCACCACAATGAAATCATAGCTCGAGCGGGGCACTGCCAAAGTGTAATAGTGACAATAGGTTACAATGTGAACGTATACAAGAAAGGACATTTCCGGAATTCTGATTGGAATCGAATTGCATCATTACTTCTGTGGGTTATCGTCTTTTGTTGTGAAGTTTTTCAATGTTTTAGCGCTATTCCGTTCAAAAGTTATCGATAAATTTCGATATCAGACTAGCGTTGTTGCGGCCATAACTTGAGAGTTAAAAGAGCTAGAGGCTGCAAATTTGGCATGAACAATCTCGAATAGCATACCGATGTAAGAAGTATTTCAATTTTGAAACATTCTGAACACGGCATTAAATATTTAAAAGGGAACTTCATTCAGTATTGAAATATCTATTGGAGTCCTTCATTAAAATGACCTTTATAACTTTAATACAAGTTTATTTCGGGCGCTTGTCCTTTGTATCGACTTGTGAGGATTATGCACCCACTACTTACAATCACTGTAGAGCGGCAGGCTGACCACATTGCCCAGGCCCAGTTGACGCAGCTGATCCAGTTGGAGCTGTTGGGCTGCCGCCACTGGCAGGATCAGGGGCAGGATCAGGATTAGGAGCAGTTCCATAGGCAGCAGTTGCCTCAGTGGATGATGCTGCCTGATCGTCATCGTTATAGAACCGTTCGCTTGGCCAATTCGCTGGCGACTGTGCCAGTGAAATTTGGTCTCTGGTCCATTTGAATGCTGGCTGCGCACAGTGGAACCAGTTGAATATTAGTTTCTATATTTATGACATAGTTGATGAACAATTTGTAAACTTTTGCACGTTTCTTTCTTGTTTTCACTTACTAAACGGATGTTATTGCTGTTTTTACAATCGCATGAAGCTTTTAAGTACTTTTTTTGCACATTCTCTACGTTTTAATACTTTCTTAAATCTACACAATGTCTTGAGTTATTTGTTATGTTATATGTTTACTACAGAATAAGGAATCTACGTCCTGAATCTTCAAATTTTTCACTCAATTTTAATAATGTCCTCCATGATATATGTTTATAGATATGAATATTATTACTTCACAAGTTTCATTCCTGAAATGACCAAAGTAAATCAAATATCTATATAGACAATTTTTCATCGTGTCCTTTAGGCTCACACTTTTCTATGTTTTCCAGTACATTTTGTGTGTAAGAAGTATATTAATACGTAATATGAAAATTTGCAAGTTTTGACATCAATATATATATATTTATATAAGTATATAATTTCTGTTCGATTTAAATCGCATTTGTGTCACTGTGCAGCTTCGGCTTCTTAATGGCTTCTTGGCTCATCTCATCTCAGTTTTCATTTGGGTTCATCTCATTTTATTGCCTATTAGCGATTCGCTGTCTTTCTTTATCTTTGTCTCTCTCTCTCTCTCTCTCTCTCTTCTTTTTACATATCTTAGCTTGCCACCTTTCCCCCTGACTTGGCTTTGTTTTTTTATACCCTGAAACCATTAAAAATGGGTAAAAAGGGTATAATGAATTAGTGCAAAAGTATGTAACAGGCATAAAGAAGTATCTCCGACCATATAAAGTATATATATTCCTGATCAGTATTAACATCCGAGTCAATCTAGGTATGTCCGTCTATTTATCTGTCCGTCCGTCTGTATGAACACCCAGATATCAGAGACTTCATATTTGAAATATAAATTCTGGTAGTTCCGGGTCAGATGAAGTTTATTTCATTTGATCGATAACTAGTCCCGTTCGAAAGTTATCGATACATTTTGATTTCAGAACTGCGTTTTTGGACCATAACCTAAAAGTTATAAGAGCTAGAGGCTCAAAATTTGGTATATATAATCTTGAATAGCATAATAGCATGTAACAAATATTATTATATATTTTATTTTTTGATACTTTCCCCCAATTCCCCAGAAATTGCAAAAAGCGCATTTTAGAAGGCACGATCTTGCTATTTGGTTGGAACGCCCATTTTATAGCCAATATTATGTACTGAAAATTTCACAAAGATAGGGCACTAAACACAGAAGTTATTTAAGACTTACTTTTCCATAGTGTGGAGCCTTGCGAATAATTTATGCTGGTTAAACTGCTTGCACTGCTTGCAGAATGTGTGTGTTTGTATGGATGTGCATTGATAGATAAGTATGAATGTAAGGATGTAAGGACTGGGTTCAGGGTATCTCCTAGTCGGGCACTCCCGACTAGAGCACACTTACTTGTTTTTTTTTTTTCGCATGTCTCATTGGCATTTTGGCGGCTTCTTGGCAACTTCTTGCCAACTTCATGACTATAGATGTCGTTGTGCGTCAGTTTCTGGTTCTGCTTTGGGCTCTGTTGCTGCCACTCGGGTTAATGACAATCCAACTGAACAGCGGAAACTATAAACACTTGTTAGCCAACAACTCTTGACTTCGACTTTGACTTAGCTGCTGGTTGCCTCATCAACTGAGCCACCCCATCAGTGGTATGCGTTTTATTTTTATACCCTGAACCCATTAAAAATGGGTAAAAAGGGTATTATGGTTTTGTGCAAAAGTATGTAACAGGCATAAGGAAGCATCTCCGACCATATAAAGTATATATATTCTTGATCAGTATCAACAGTCGAGTCGATCTAGCCATGTCCGTCTGTCTGTCCGTCTGTCCGTCTGTCTGTCTGTCTGTCTGTATGAACACACGGATATCAGAGACTACAAGAGCTAGAGAATTCATATTTGGAATATAAGTTCTGGTAATCCCGGGACAGATCAAGTTTATTTCATTTTATCGATAACTCATCCCGTTTAAATGTTATCGATCAATTTCGATTTCAGACTAGCGTTTTTGGGCTTTTACTTAAAAGTTATAAGAACTAGAGGCCCCAAATTTGGCAGGCATGTATAATCTCGAATAGCATACACATGTAACAAATATTTCACTTTTAGGATACCACCCCCCAATCACCCCAAAAGTTAAAAAAACGCATTTTTGAAGTTATGACATTGCAATTGGGTTTGGTCATACATTTTATAGCCAATGTTATGTCCTAAAAAGATTTAAAAAGATCGGACTATAAACACAGAAGTTATTTAAGATTTTACTTTCCATTGTGTGGGGCTCAGTGAAAAAGCAAGCTAACTGCTTAAACCGCTTGCACAGCTTGCAGTATGTGTGTGTTTGTATGTATGCACACTATTAGGCAAGTATGAATGGATGTCAGAACTGGGTTCAGGGTATCTCCTAGTCGGGCACTCCCGACTAGAGAACTCTTACTTGTTATTATTTTGGTATTTGTGCTTTTGCGTTCTGCGTTTTTTGTTACTTGCTATGCCATGACAAAAAGTTGAAAGAAAACATAATTACGGGCCGGGAACGCAACGTGCACAATCAGAGCAGATTAAACGGGCTTTTCTACTGACAGCCACCCTGTGGTAGCTTTTGACTACCCCTACCGCCACACCCCCCACCTCTTTAGCGCAAGCTGCAGTGCAGCGTCAATAAACAACCCCCACAATTGAGGCCCAGACATATTGAAAATAAGTATGCAATTGTCCCACACACACTCTCTCTCTCTCTCTCTCTCTCTCTCTCTCTCTCTGTATCTCTGTCTCTATGCCTCTGGGCAACCACTTGCAAATGTGGCAACTGACATTTGGGGGTTCCAGTTATTTGGTCAGGCAATTGCTTTATACTGTGAAGTCTGTCTGTAGATTCACCTGTTTCTCCCCCAATCTGACGGTCCATTGGTTTATTGTGAATTCCTGAATATTTGATGCTTTGATAATGAAAATTTCGACTTTGGCTGAAAAGGGGACACAACTGGTTGCAGCATAACCACAGTCCACAGTCCCCAACTGGCTGCATGAGAGGGAACCCCAACAGAGAGTAAAGCTGGGGAATGCACTTCAGAGATTGACAACATATGTTAAGCATGTGTAATAAATGTAAATATTTCGCACATTATGATAACTGTTCATTGGCTATTCTTAAACGTTTCAGTTCAGCTTTAATTAAAACAAACAACTCTATTAGAGATTTCTTGAGATATTCAAAACAGGCTACAAATCGAAAAAAAAAACAAACAACTTTTTATGCAAATCTTAAAAAAAAGTCTGTTCACCTATTGCAAACGAGTCAGTTGCTTTTTAGGCTTGTCAGATTTCAAAACTAAGTGTACTTATTATAAACAGCACTTTAATTGTTTTCTATATAAGCTAATTGTACAAATACTAGAAGCTGTTATTGAATTAAATTTGTATTATTTATTAATTATATTTTCAGAATATTTTATAAATTTGTTTTGCTGCCAAGTTTCGCCATCTTCTAATGATAATTCTCATCATCATTATATAAATAACGTGAAAAAGGCTTAGAAAAAATGTGTAGATTACACATTAAATCAATAATTTTTTAATTTTATTTTAAGATTATTTTTCAAATTATTTTTTTATTTATATATAGTTATTTGATTTTTTAGATTTGTTTAACAAATTATATGTTTACAGCAAACTACAATGGGTCTTACTTATCCATTTTGTTTTAATATAATTAATTATATGTAATATATAGTATAATATTAATATATAAAATGGGTTACTCGTGATGCTATCATATTTATTGTTAGATTCTGATTGCACTTAAACTTCATATTACTTGCATTATTTCAACTATTTCAGATAGTTGTCAGAAATTATCTATTGATGTTTGATATTTGTAAGTCTATAAGCTCCTGGGCACTCAGAATTTAGCTCGAGGTAACTTCGAATCTTTTCGTTGGTGGATCTGTGGAGCTTTAGGCTCAGAATCTAAAGCTTCTTTCATCTCACTTCAAGCTCGAGTGCAAATAGTTTTGTTGCATACTTTTAAGCGCTGCTTATGAAATAATTCAATTGATGCTTGAAAAAAACACATTTCGTTTTAAAGATATATCTTAATTGTAATACTTAAGTTAGCTGGCCGAAATCAAGGCGAAGCAAGAACTTGAACTTCTCTAACAAACAAATCAAAACATTAACACAAATTAGCTGCAATTATGTGATTAATTGCAATTAGTTAGATTACGCTTGGCGAAGGTAATTGACTTAGAAATACCCTGTAGCTGGATATTTAAAATGAATACTTTTATTTGCTTATGCATCTGGATGAAAACAAATGATTTAAATATATCTAATAGATTGATACGGAAACTCGAGAACCTACGTACCAAGTTTGTTATATTTGGTCTCTCATTCCAATTGGATCAGATATGCTCGCACATTTTGTACTCACACAGGGTATCCAAATAGAGCCAAATTATTCGAATGCCGCTCGCATATCGTTTCCGCAACAATAAAAGCCAAGCAAAAAGCATTTAATAAATCTGACAAACAAACAAAAACAAAATGAGCTAAAACTAAAATCATCAACGAACAAAAAGGCAACATTTGATTTGGGCGAAGTCACAGACTTCATGGCTTTAAATTTGATGATATTGTTAGCATTTATAGTTGTTGTTGCTGTTGTCGCTGTTGTTTTTGATCAGCATGAAAATTGGCAAAAAGGCAGGTGAGAAAAGACGCAAACAATGAGAACGAAGTTGACAACGCTTTGGGATGTGCAAGTTTTTAAGCATAAACAACAGATATATACATCTGCAGCTGAGGAAACAATTTGAGATAGGTATATGGATGCAGATAAATGCTACAAAAGCACTTAAAAATACACTTACCAATATAGATACAAATACAAATACATATGTATAGATAAATAGCAATTAATGTTACGATACAGATATACAAATTAGAGACATAGGAAAAATTTAAGGATACAAAAACACAAATTAATACATATATAGATGAAGGAACAAAGGATTACACACAAATAGATATACTTGAGGCATAAAATACGCTTCAAGCGTGCAAACTTAGAGTTGTATGACACCTGTTCGGTTCTCGGCTCAAAACTTACTTGCACTTGGCTCTATTTGCTCGTATACACCTGTTCTTTCAAAAATATTTGAAACATTGACGAATTATAAGGATATGCAAGTGTTCAAGGAAATTGAAGGCGACAGCTTTGAAAAGATCGAAAATATGGCCAAAACCGACTTCCAGTTGTATGGCAGCTATAAGATATAGTAGTCCGATCCGGCCAGTTCCGACCAATGTGCTGTCCCTTTGAATAATAAGTCTCTGTGCAAAGTTTTATTGCTATAGCTAAAAAACTGAGGGACTAGTTTGCATACATACATACAGACAGACAGACAGACAGACAGATGGACATGGATAGATCAATTTGTTTTATCATTCTAAGCATACTGGCAGAAGCTTTTGGGGGTCTCCGGCGCTTCCTTCTATGTGTTACACAGCACAAAGTTAATATACTATTTTCATCGAAAAGAGCTTAAACATATTTGCTAGTATTATTTTCGGGAAATTGTTTTTCATTCTGTACACCCATATAAAAGATGTGTAATAAGCAGAAAGTTGAATTTTAAGTGCCCAATATTTCTTCGGAACCGAAAATGCTCTGCTTTAGGTACAGCAAATCATATAGGGATTTAGATACAATCAAGTGCAGATACAACTAGAAATACTGAGACGTATATGCTAAGAAGTCGCAGATAAAAAGACTGAAGAATATATACTTACATTTACGCAAACAGAAAAAGCTTTAGATACAGCTGAATTTACAAAAGATAGGACCGAAATGAAATGAAATTCAATGTCAATGTCAATGTTAATATACCCGAAAAAAACCCAAAGCCGAAATGTTTAACAGCATTTCAAGTTTTTTGACCGCAACCTGTTGTTATTGACGAGGAAATTATTGAATAACCAGTTGAGATTTGAACAATTTCTTAGAATATTTATTGTTGTCTTAGGCACTAGCTTAAATTAAAATCAGTTCATTATGTAGGACAGACAGAGAGATATATATATGTATATAGAATGCTGGCAAGAGTTATGTAACTAAAGCAACGTTCAGAGTTTGGGCGAGGAGAACCCAAAGGACTCGCCTGGGACTAATTGAACGGCGCTTTAAAACCTGATGTGTGTGCAACTAAAGCTAACTAACTGAAGCCAACTCGAGCTCATTTGATGTAGCCATAGTCCTGCTTGATCATATCGGCGGCCTTCTCGGCAATCATGAAGACCGGCCCGTTCGGATGTCCGGACATGATCTCCGGCATAATGCTGGCATCCGCCACACGCAAATTGCGTATGCCATGGACACGCAATCGAGCATCCACGACTGCAGCCCGATCCGACTTGGGACCCATCTTCGTCGTGCCCGAGTAGTGATAGATGGTGAAGGTGAAGTGACGCACATAGCAGGCCCAGTAGGCCCAGCTCTTGTACGGATGCTGCTTGCACGTGGGTATCTTGCGCTCCCACAGCTTGCCCTCGATGGCCTTCATGCCCCGCTGCTCCATCAGACTGATGGCCTTCAGCAGGCCGCGCACCGAGATGTCCACGTCGTAGGGATGGGCAAAGTAGTTGGCATGGATCAGTGGATACTTGAAGGGATCACTGCTCTTGAGCATGATGCGGCCGCGACTCTTGGGCCGCAATATCATCGGGAAGATCATGAACGCATTCAGTGACTTGTCCTCGATCTCGGCGAACAGTGAATCATAGATGGACTTCTTCAGGCCAAAGGCGCGCGATATGGCCGGATTGGAGGACATGGAGCCGCCCACCAGAAACAGCTCAATATCCGGCCAGCCATCCTCCTCGCGCTCATGATCCAGATCCCAGAAGGCAATCGCCTCACAGCCGCCGGGCGAACCGTACGGACCCTCCCTGCGATTGAATCGTGTCAGCCACGACGGGTCGGCGAAGTCCTCGAATTTCAGCGATGTGGCATTCGTTGTGAATGTGACAGCCGGTGCGGTGTGATCCTGCAGATTATAGCCCACGGCCAGATCCGCAATGGGCTTAATGCCCACGTCGCGCAAATGCTTGGCGGGACCCACGCCGGAGAGCATCAGCAGCTGGGGCGTATTGATGGCACCCGCCGACACGACCACCTCCTTGCGTGCCAGGACCTTCTGCATGCGCCCATCGGTCTGCACCATAATGCCGTAAGCGGTCTTCGTCTGCGGATCGATGAGCACCTTGGTCACCAGCGCATTCTTCTTCACATGCAGATTGCTCCGCTTGCCCTTGAGTGGATACAGATAGGCGCGATTCGAGCTCCAGCGTGTGGAGTTGCGTGTGGTGGTGTGCAGAAAGGCGACACCATTCTGAATGCGTCCATTGTAATCGCGATACTTGAGGCCATCCTGCTGCGCCGCCTCGACAAATGCCTCCGATATCTTGGAGCGCCAGTTGACATAGCTGATCTTCACGGGGCCGTTGCGTCCCACGAAATCCTCCTCGGCATCTGGCACACTGCTGCCCTCGTATTTCTTAAAGTACGGCAGCACATCCTTCCAGCTCCAGCCGGGATTGCCCAGTGCCTCCCAGCGATCGTAGTCGCGTCGATTGCCCCTGGTGTACATCATGTAGTTGAGCACCGAACTGCCGCCCATGACCTTGCCGCGTGGCCAATTGCAGCGATTGTTGTTCATCGCCAGGCAGGCGTGATCCGAGGGCTGCGTGCGATACTTCCAGTTCATTTCGCCCAGCTGCAGAAAGTGCGCCACTATCGGCACGTCCATGACCAGACGCTCCGGTCCGCCCGCCTCCAGCAGCAGCACCTTCCACTCGGGATTCTCGGAGAGACGGGCGGCCAGAGCGCAGCCAGCTGTGCCAGCGCCCACCACAATGAAATCGTATTCGGGCTCCATTTGTATGGTATTATCGTAGTTCTCCAGGTCCACGTCCGATTGGCCGCGTCGCAGGAAATTGATGGTCTCGAAGAGCACATTTTCGCTCTGGGCGGCAATCAGAGCTAGGCCTGTGCCCAACAGCCACAGCCACAGCCACAGCAGCAGTTGGCTTGCATTTGCTTTAGCCATGTTTTGGTTTTGGTTTTTGTTTTGGTTTTTGTTAGCACTTCACACGATTTGGACACTTTGTAAAAAAGAAGAAAAAAAATGTATATTTCTTTGGCTGTTCTAAGACAGAGTACGGACTGTTCGCGCATGCGTGGCCCGTGCCGTTAGTTCGTCTTGCCCAATCGGACTCGTAACTGGTAATGCTGACAATCGCACTGGCCAAGTTCAATTTAATATTAAATATAAGCGGCGGCGGCGACGAATCGTGTTTTGCGAATCTTTTCGGCAGCTCGATTCGATTCGGCAGCTGGGCTCGTTAACTGCCAAGAATCTTCAGACTGAGTGACTGTGGACACGTTCACAAAGCCAAATTGAAAGCCAGATTTGAGCCAACCGAACAAACGAACGAACGAACACTCTGCTCTGCCCTGCTCAGCTCTGCTCTGCTCTGACATTGACTTGAGCTGATCGTTCACACGATCAACACCGGACAGACCGGACACCGGACAGAACGGACACCGGACACCGGACCATTGACCAAATTGCGGAAGCTACGCAAAACTGTGCAGCTTGCAGGCCCACCTAAGGGCAAAATCTAGGGCCAAAAAGCACTCGACTTAAACGATCTACGATCAGCGTTCTTCGCTCTTCGTTCTTCGATCTTTGATCGACTGTCGTTCAATGCGGAAGGGAACTGAACTCATCTCGATTAGCGACAATATGTCAACCATAACCACATAAATTGTCTGCAACGATCGAGCAAAAGACTCACGCTGATCTTCTTTTGCCTGCCCGGAATTTTCAATTTATTTCATTCTTCGCTGATCGGACAACATCACTCAGACGAGCTTTTCGCATTTTTGGAATTTATTTATGAGTCGAGCAATTTTGTTGCTCCATTCTTTGCATTCTTTACAAAACGATCGATAAAACGTGCAAGATGCAAGCTGACTCTGACGGTTATCACATGCGGCAATTTGTTGAGAAACACATTAAATATCCACACGTTCATGGACACGAACGCTGTAAGGGTTTTTCTGTAAAGTTCTTTCAGACTTTCAGAATCAGTGCGAGGGGTTTGGCATATTTCACAAGGATCGCAAGCATCAGTTACGCAAGACAATTTTGTAACATTTAGTTGTAGCCCTAGATTATGAACCCAAAAAGGAACAGCTAGTTATATATATACAGCTACAGTTTGTTGCTTGATATGATTGACAACGAATCGAAAAGATTCATATATAAACTTATTATTTATTATTTGTTAAATGTATTTCACAATCTGCAATCGCCGTTGTGCAAATTGGAGTCAATATAAGTACTTCTGCCTGTTATTCCTGTAACGGAGAATACTTGATATAAATCTAAAGATTACAATCATAGTGGGGAACAGTTTGCAGAATTTTATCGATAGCTATTTCGATACGTATTATCACAGTCAAGGTTAATTGATATTTGTAATCTAATATTCCAGTTTCTCAGCCCTTTGAAAAAAATATATAAATTATTTTCAGCGATCGTTGGCTGATTGACAAGATCACAGTCAAGCACATTTATACGTTATTCTGTATATTATTGTACAATAACAAATATAAATTACAGTTAAAATTTCCTAATGGGCCCCACTTGGGCGGGCTTTTTCTCTTCGACCATCACTTTTGTACTATTTTTACATTCTCAAATTTTATTTCACATCTCTTAAGCAAAACCCCTTTAACCCGGATGCGGGCAACATTTTCTAATGAAATGTGAAAAAAACGTTCCTTAAGAGTGAAAAATACATCACGAATATTATAATAGAATTACATATTCAAACCTATTTTTCATTTACAAACTTGAACTCCCTTTGACTATATATCAATCTTTAATTATTAAAAAACATTTAAAAACAAGTGAGAACGTTGCAGTCGGGCGGAGCCGACTGCGTAATACTCTGATACCATTTTAAGAACAGCTGAAAGCAAGTGAACAGAAAATTTTTGCTGGTGTTTGGGTGACCCGAAATCGGCATTCCAAGTTTTTGGGAACGGGAGGGGCATGGTCGATCTTAAGAGGGGGTGACCAGAAGTCTATCTACCAATTTTGGTGACTCTAGCTCTAAAACTGTGGAAGATATAAGCTTTCGCGATTTTTGGGGGCGGGAAGGGGCGTGGCCCCAAAAATTTTGGCCGATCTTTAGAGGGAGTGACAAGAAGTCTATTTTACAAATTTCTTGACTCTAGCTCTAAAACTGTGGAAGATATACATTTTCGCGATTTTTGGGCGGGAGGGGGCGTGGCCCCAAATTTTTTTTACCGATATTTAGAGGGGCTGACCAGAATTCTATCTTCCAAGTTTAATGACTCTAGCTCTGAAACTGTGGAAGATATAAATTTTCGCGATTTTTGGGGGCGGGGCCCCAAAATTTTTTGCCGATATTTAGGGGGCTGACAATAAGTCTATCCTCTTCCAATTTTGGTGACTCTAGCTCTAAAACTGTGGAAGATATAAATTTTCGCGATTTTTGGGGGCGGAGGGGGCGTGGCCCCAAAATTTTTTGCCGATATTTAGGGGGGCTGACAATAAGTCTATCCTCCAATTTTGGTGGCCCTAGCTCTTAAACTGTGCGAGATATAGGCTTCCGTGTTTCGTGGGGGCGGGGTGGCTGGGGGGCGTTCTAGTGGGCGTGGCCGGAAAATCCAGGACGCAATCTTTTGGGCTGGTCAGCCCTAGTCTAAATTCCAAATTTGGGGACTCTAGCTTCAAAATTGCGGGAAATATACACGTGTTATCGAATTGTGCATTGATGTATATCGATTTTCGCGATTACGGGGGCGGGAGTGGGCGTGGTCGAAATTTTGTTTCTGTAATCTGTAGAGGACGTCACCAGTAATATATATTCCAAATATGGTGACTTTAGCTCTAAAACTGCGGGAGATATAAGCATTTCAAATTAATTTTGGAGGGGGGCTGGTGGGCGTAATAATGGGCGTGGCCGATTAACCTAGGATCCAATTTTTTCGGGAGGTCACCAGCAATATACCTAACCAAATTTGATTACTCTAGCTTCAAAATTGTGGGAGTTATTCACGTTTAATCGATTTGTGATTTGAGGTGTATCGACATGTTATCGATTTGCCAGCCTCCCAGTGGGCGTGGCATAAATTTGGAATAAACTTGATCTGAAGCAGATAGCTATAATCATAACGTAAAAGATTTCAAGAGTCTATCTAATATCGTTTCGGAAATACGCGCGTTCATCCAGACAGACAGACGGACAGACGGACAGACGGACGGCCTGACGGACATTCGACAAAACCAATATACTATGAGTACCTTCGGTATCAGAGTATAACAAGTGGGGAAGGATTATCTTCTGCGTGCCGAAGATTTTATAATCTTTTCTATCCTTTAGGCAATTTTCACTCTGCCAACTGCAGCAGCGAAATATTGAATGACTCATTTTTTTGCTAATCATTAAACAGTCGATTTGAAATTTTAAACATTGATGAGTTATAAGGATGTTCAAGGAAATTTAAGGCAATAGCTTTGAAAAGATCGGATATATGGACAAAACCGACTTCCAGTTGTATGGGAGCTATAAGATATAGTAGTCCGATCCGGCCAAGTTCCGACTAATGTGCTGTCCCTTTGAAAAATAAGTCTCTGTGCAAAGTTTTATCGCGATAGCTCAAAAACTGAGGGACTAGTTTGCATACATACAGACAGACAGATGGACATGGCCAGACCAACGCTTCCTTCTATGCATTACACGCTTCAGCACAAAGTTAATATACAATTTTCTTCGAAAAGAGTATAGTCATACCACCTCTAATAGGCGAACACTCCTCTAGGCGATATGATGACGGTATCCAAAAAGTCAAATAATTGGTACAATTTTATTATATTCGAAATTATATATACCAAATATTGTGCCTCTAGCTCTCATAATTTTCAAGCTATGGATAAACAAACGCTTGTCGGAAATCGAAACCTGTCGATAACTTTTGAACGGAATGAGCTAAAGATAATATGAAGCAAACTTGATCTGACTAGGGACTACAATAATATAAAGTCTCCAGGTCTTTTAGTCTCAGATATCCGCACTTTCATACAGACAGAAGAGCAGAAGCACAGACGGACGTAGCTAGATCGATTCGGCTTTTAATACTGATCAAGAATATCTATGTGTATACTTTAGATGATGGTCGGAGATAGTTCCTTATGCCTGTTACATACTTTTGAATGGGTTCATGGTTGGGCTTATTGGTCACGTATAGTTGTGATCCTGCTTGATCATATCGGCTGCCTTCTCGGCTATCATATAAACAGGACCATTGGGATGACCAGCAACCAGATAGGGCATAATGCTGGCATCCACCACACGCAGATTGCCAATGCCATGGACACGCAATCGAGCATCCACAACGGCACTGGGATCACTGCTCGGTCCCATCTTGGCCGTGCCCGAATAATGATAGATCGTGAAGGAGAAGTGGCGGGCATAGCAGGCCCAGTAGGCGCTGCTCGGGTAACCCAGGGACTTGCAGGCGGGCAGCTGCTTGTCGAGCACGCGGGCATTGATGGCCCTAAAGGCGGGCTGCTGGATAAGGCCAATTGCCTGCTCGATGCCCCGCACGGCGATATTGAGATCGTAGGGATGCGAAAAGTAATTGGCATAGATCAGCGGATGCTGCTGCGGATTGCGACTGCTCAGCTTGATGCGGCCGCGACTCTTGGCGCGCAGTATCATCGGAAAGATCATGAAGGCATTGTCATCGCTGCGCTCCAGGTCGCCGAACATGGACTCATAGATGTCCGGCCGTATGCCAAAGGCCAGACGCAGTGCCGCATTCAAGTGCAGGCCACTGCCACTCATAAAGATCTCCATGTCCGCCCAGCCCTTGGCCCGCTCGCCAGCATCCAGTGCATAAAACGAAATGGCCTCCACGCCGCCCGGATTGCGCAACGGTCCCTGGCCACGCAGATAGCCGCCGATCGCATCCGTGCTGAACATGGAGCTTATCCTAATTGAGCTGGCATTGCACAGGAAAGTCACCGCCGGCGCCACATGATCCTGCAGATTGAAGCCCACGGCCAGATCCGCAATGGGCTTGATGCCCACGTCGCGCAAATGCTTGGCGGGACCCACGCCGGAGAGCATCAGCAGCTGGGGCGTATTGATGGCACCCGCCGACACGACCACCTCCTTGCGTGCCAGGACCTTCTGCATGCGCCCATCGGTCTGCACCATAATGCCGTAAGCGGTCTTCGTCTGCGGATCGATGAGCACCTTGGTCACCAGCGCATTCTTCTTCACATGCAGATTGCTCCGCTTGCCCTTGAGTGGGTACAGATAGGCGCGATTCGAGCTCCAGCGTGTGCCGTTGCCAATGCTCGCCTGCAGATAGGAGACGCCCAGCTGCGACCGGCCGTTGTAGTCGCCACGTGGCAGACCCGCCTGCTCTGAGGCCTCCACAAAGGCCGTGGCAATGGGCGTGCGATATGCCGAGTAGCTGATCTTCACCGGACCCTGGCGGCCGGGTCGCGCTGCTCCCTGATCCGCATCCGGTATGTCGGAGCCCTCGTATTTGCGAAAATAGGGCAGCAGCTCGTCATAGCTCCAGCCGGGATTGCCCAGACGCGCCCACCGATCATAGTCGTTGCGATTCGCCCGCGTGTACATCATGTAGTTGAGCACGGAACTGCCGCCCATGACCTTGCCACGTGGCCAGTTGCAGCGATTGTTCTTCATGGCCAGGCAGTAGCTGCTGGAGGGCTGGGTGCGATACTTCCAGTTCATTTCGCCCAGCTGCAGATAGTGCGCCACAATGGGCATGTCCATCATGTAGTTCTCCGCACCGCCCGCCTCCAGGAGCAGCACCTGCCAGCTCGGATTCTCCGAGAGGCGGGCGGCGAGAGCACATCCCCCTGTCCCAGCGCCCACCACAATGAAATCGTATTCGCTGAGCAGG
This sequence comes from Drosophila flavopinicola, assembly GCA_035042425.1. NCBI lineage: Eukaryota > Metazoa > Arthropoda > Insecta > Diptera > Drosophilidae > Drosophila > Drosophila flavopinicola. The sequence goes on along the minus strand of JAWNLL010000453.1, from coordinate 220,875 downwards.
CTGTCGCGTCCGTCCAGCGCCTCCAGATCCATCTGACGCTGGCCACGCTGCAGCAGCTCAAGGATGTCGCCCAGCGCATTGTCCGTGTAGGTCTGGGACAGTGCACTGTGGAGCAGCAGGAGCAGGAGCAGGTGCTGGTGGAGTAACCACAGCAAGAGGAATCTCATTTGGTGTTGTTAGTTGTCGCACTGGCAGCGATCAACTGAATCGACAATTGCTTCGATTCGACCAAAGGGAATTTAATGCCATTCACGTACTGTGCTCGATGTTTTTTAATAACCAGCAAAATGACGTCGTAAAGAGGCGGGGTCCGGAGTCTTCCAGCACAATAACCGAGAAGGCCTTTACTAACACGAGTCTAGTCAAAGACTATAGAGAGTGTGCGCATGATTAGTCAAGAGAATACACTCGGAACTGTGACAAAAACAAACAAAATAATTAAAGCTAGGAACAAATGGGTAACTGCCCTGCAACGAAGATTTAATACCCTTTACTGCAGACCACAATCCCGCTACTCGAAGCTGTACTTTATAACAAGTGGCTAAGGATTATAAGTTTAATAGGTTAAATTAGCTTCTTGATGACATAGTTAATATTCCAGATGTAGCCCTTTTTTTTCGGCTAAAATATTTATTGGTGTTGGTTTCTGCGAAAAAACCTACTACCAAAGTTTGAAATATTCCAGAGATCAACCAAACCTCCAAATTCAAGTCTTGTTGGAGTTTTGTGCTTTAATTGCTGGAAACATCGCATTTGCACTTTTTTTTTTTAATTTCTTTACTAGAAATGAAAAAAAACGAAAATTGCAGTTAAATTTCTGAGGCGTGAAATTTGGGAAAAAAAGGGTTTTCGGTTGGATTTTTTTTTTTTACTGGTAGCTTAAATGATCTTGAAAAACAAAAAATTCTACTGATAGGCAATCAAATTTCGACCGACACATCTCGGGGCAAAACTATAATATTATTATATTATTATTAAATAATAATATATTATTATATATTATTATTATATTATAATATTCCCAAAGAGGGTACCCAGATACTTAACTCTCGCTCAAGTAAAACAAGCACTGTAAGCGTGATAGTTATAGATGTTTTCATTTGAAAAACGATGGAGGCCAGTGAACCAAATGGCTTTGGTAATTAGATACAATGTGGTGCATATTAGGTGTATTACAAAGTATTAAAGGGCAGTTCAGAGATTCTGTCAGCGGCCCTTAAAAGGTTTTGATTAAAAAATACTCGGTTAGGGTTACGATCGGTGAGTCCGATCAATAACTGATTTTAATCAGATAGCTCGTTAGATCGTAAAGAACTTTAGTATCTGCCTAGTGCCTGATGCCTATTGGCTGGCATTATATTATATTATTCGAACGTGGTTATTCAGTTGAATGATTCAACAATTTCCAATGTGCTTCCCCTGACTTCACAGTCGAAGGGTTAGCTCGCTTGTACATTTGATTCTAATTATTTCCGTTTGCATGGAAATTATTAAACAACTGAATGCCTAAGAACAAATACAATAACAACAACAACAACAACAACAACAACAACAACAACAACAACAATGGCAATAACAATGACAACTTATCGTTGCAACATTTGTCTTCTGGGCAGCCAGTCGAGCGCAGCCTCATGACATACTAAACACGTTGAGATCTTTCAGTTATTTTAAGATATGCAATTTGTATTCCCCAGTGCTTAATGACAATCCGAAAATGGTCAACGCTCAGCAAAGAGCCCTTCAGCCATGTAATGCACTCAAAAAAAAAGTATTCCATTTTTCAGAATGTATTCCGTCTTAAAGCTCGGAAATTTCCGTTGATTGCCAATCGGGTTTAGTTTGCAAATAATTGTCCTAAGTATAATAGTGATAGGAGAAATCAGCTTGTTAAAAACAATAACACAGCTTTAATTATTATTGAAATTAATTAGTTTACTTGGCATTCTTGAAATTCTATTGCATATTTGTATAATTCAATTTCATTTTAAACAAGTCCCTGTAAATTAAATTAATGCTAAAACTAAGGCTTATGCACTTGAATAACATTTTTTTTCAATATGGGGCTGTTTATAAATTTTAGAAAATTTTCTTTTTCAATTTTTCAATTTTGAAATTATAGTTTGAATCGACTGTGAATATCAGAATTGTTATAATCTATAGGGAAAATGATTTCGTGACATTTTTTTTTTCTGTTAAATGCTAAAAATTACAAAAATGTTATACATATTACCTCGAAATCTTTTCCTTAGATTTGAAGCACTTATAACTTTAGCCAAAACTGATCTAAATTTACTTTCTGTAACGACAATTTTATTTGCAATTTTATTTTAATCATTTGTGGATATAGCTACTAATATAAGAAATCATATAAAATGTGATTCTGGTGGAGAAACTTTTTCTGTTAAATATCTCACTAAAAATGCATTATTACAACTAAAGTTTGTTAAATTTGTTGGAATTTTTGCGGAAATCAGATATGGGCAATCAATAGTATATTATTATATGCTAAAGGGCGACAGAGCTTATGCAAATTAAAGTAGCCTCACACATTGTGCTCATAACCTTAATAAATTTTGAGTGTTGACATGCTTAAACTAAAAGTTTTATAAATAGCTGCCATTAGATGGATTAGAACTCAAATTGAAAAACCACAAACTTGAGCTTGAGCAAAGAACCAGATTTACTTGATTCGAGCCACGAATTGGTTTCTCTAATGTTCTTCTTTGGCTTCGACTTCAGCTTCAGCTTCAGCTGGGTGCAGGGTTTGTGGTTATGATTGAAGTTGAAGTTGCTGTGTATCCATATCTGAACCTTGCCGCCAAGTTAGTTCTTGACAAAGACAAGAATCGGTGACATTCGAGCAGCGGCAATCGAGTCAAGGCAACGCTGCGCGTCTAACGGCAATTAAAGCTTTTCGGCACAATCGATAGTTAGTCGTTCTTGTGCAGTATTTTTGCCAATTTGCTGTTAAGTAGTCAAGAATTTGGTTTTAGCTGTTGTCTTTGACCGAGTTACCAGCCGGCAAAGCTGCGCTCTAATGCGCTTTTTTGGCTTTTGCTTGCAGTTTTCATTTGGCTGTAAACTGCAACTTTTGGGGGCCGCAAAGCAGTGCATTGACATTGCCGCCCACCAATCGAATCGCTTGTGGGCGTGGCGGGATGCTACATTTGAACATTGTTATACCCTGAACCCATTAAAAATGGGTAAAAAGGGTATTATGGTTTTGTGCAAAAGTATGTAACAGGCATAAGGAAGCATCTCCGACCATATAAAGTATATATATTCTTGATCAGTATCAACAGTCGAGTCGATTTAGCCATGTCCGTCTGTCTGTCTGTCCGTCCGTCCGTCCGTCCGTCCGTCCGTCCGTCCGTCCGTCTGTCTGTATGAACACGCGGATATCAGAGACTACAAGAGCTAGAGACTTCATATTTGGAATATAAGTTCTCGTAATGCCGGGACAGATCAAGTTTATTAAAATTTATCGATAACTCGTCCCGTTCAAAAGTTATCGATAAATTTCGATTTCAGACCAGCGTTTTTGGGCTATAACTTACAAGTTATAAGAGCTAGAGGCCCCTAATTTGGCATGTATAATCTCGAATAGCATACACTTGTAACAAATTTTTCACTTTTTGGATACCACCCCCCAATCCCCCCAAAAATTCAAAAAACTCATTTTTGAAGGTATGACCTTGCAATTTGGTTTGGTCACACATTTTATAGCCAATGTTATGTCTTACAAATTTCAAAAGATCGGACAATAAACACAGAAGTTATTTAAGATTTAACTTTCCATTGTGTGGGGCTCAGTGAAAAAGCAAGATAACTGCTTAAACCGTTTTCACAGCTTGCAGTAATGTGTGGTGTGTTTGTTTGTATACACACTATTAGGCAAGTATGAATGGATGTCAGAGCTGGGTTCAGGGTATCTCCTAGTCGGGCAGTCCCGACTATAGCACTCTTACTTGTTTTGGTTTTGGCCCAATCAGTTGGTATATTGACACAGCTGCTGGCTGAGTGAGTATACGATTCGATTGTCTAGTCGGATGAGGATGACTCGACGCTTTTAATATAATATTAAATATACTTTGTTAACCACAAGCTTCTCCACTTGCCATTTATCTGTCGCCGCTAAATTGTTCTTTTGGCGACAGTCGACGGAATTCTCGGGCGCGACTCGTTTTACTTTTATTGATCACAATTTACATATAATACTTAGCTACGCACTATTGGGGGTTTTTCTGTTGTTGTTTTTCGTATACCCTGTAAGTGCATAAGCGGCCAAATAGGGCATATTTAAGTTGTGTGCAATTATATGACAGACCTCTTACTGTTATTACTGTTCTGCTTCATAGTTGGAGTTGAACTCGTCTATCTGAACTTAGCTTCTATAAGAACTATAGCTTTGACCTTGGTTAGGCCTTTTTCAAATTAATTTAAAAAATTTATTAAGACTGTATTTTTAAGGTACAAGTTGTAAATTGTGCTGTGCATATATTTTTTCATATCAGCTTTTTATACCTTAAGTTCAATAATGATTATTGTAAAGATTTTTTTATATTTTATTTGCTATTTTTTTTAATTTTTAAAATTTTTTTTTTTTTATTGTAAATTTTTTTATATTTTATTTATTTATTGTGACATGGAACATGGAAAAATTAAACTTAAATTATAAAACAGTTCAAAGTGTAAAATAATACTTTAAATATTTAAATTAAAAATATAAAGTTAAAATTACGTTAAGTTCTGGCTGCATTAATAAATAAAAAATTGGTTTAACATTTCTTGCAAGGATTAGGAAAAATCCAGAAAGTCTACAATCAAACTAAAAAATAATTAAAAATATTAGAATTTGTTTTTCATTTAGAAAAGATAAATGATTATTTGTAAAATTTAAAAGTAGTTATGATTGAGCAGTTGTGACTATAATATTCTTCGTTTTTTTAGGTATCCTGCGAACAGCTGTTTCTATTCGAAATTTGTTGTCTAAGTAACCCAATCATTCGGTTAGCTAGGTTTCATGTCGTATACAATATATGTATAGTAATAATAATAATAGTTATTTGTAAAGTATTTCAAGTTTATTGCACATGAATGATGCTGAATTACATGTGACTGACAAGGGAATTATATGCCATTTGAATACCAAGTAGCTGAGCATTTGAATATACTTAGAGAAGACTGCAGCTCAAGATCATTGAGTGTATTTGCAATTCGGGCTGTTAGAAATAGTTTGTATTGTTTTGCTACATTTATGGCATCGATTTGTAGACACTCGTAAATATTAAATTTGCAAACAGCAGACGAGAGAGAAGTTGCGCCCCGTTTAATGACTAAACACAAAAAGTCCATAAAAAAAAAAAAAAAAAAACAACCACACACAAACCAAACATGAAAATCGTTTATTTTGCAGCAGTAACGAGCCAACACAAATCTTCTACTAAAAAACCCTCAAGGTTGGCAGACAAAAACACATAGAAACAATCGCGTACAGAAACCAAGAAAGAGACAAAAAACCAGCACGAATTGCAACAGAGAACGTTCGAATTGGTAAAAACGCCATGAAACTGGTTCTTTTGTATCGCAATCGGCTCGACGTATACATAATATTTGTTTCAAAATAGAAATTATATATGGCAAATGAAATAAATATGAATAGAACAAACATTTTCAAGCTCTTATAGACTATGAGAGAAATGTTTATGAATTAAAAACAAGTGGGAAAGGATTATCTTCGGCGTGCCGAAGATTTCATACTCTTTTCGAACCTTTAGACAATTCTCACTCTGCCAACTGCAGCACTTCCATATGCTGTAAAAATTCGTTTTATCGCATGCCATTTATTTTTTTTCATTCTAAGAAATGATATTATATGAATTTAAATTTTTCTTTTGAAAGATATAGTTGTCCGATCCGGCCAGCTGCGATCAATGTGCTGTGATTTTGAATAATAAAAGTATGTGCAAAGTTTCATCGCGATAGCTTTAAAAACATGGGATATATGGCCAAAACTGACATCGAGTTGTATATCAGCTATAAGATATAGTGATCCTTTCCGACCGGCTCCAATCAATGTGATGTATGTTTGAATAATAAGTATCTGTGCAAAGTTTCATTGCGATAGCTTTGAAAACATTTGATTTATGGCCATAACAGACTTCCAGTTGTATGGCAGCTATAAGATATAGTGATCTGAACCGGCCGGCTTCGACCAATGTACTGTCCCTTTGAATAATAAGTCTCTGTGCAAAGTTTTATCACGATAGCTCAAAAACTGAGGGACTAGCTTACAGACAGACAGACAGACAGACGGACAGACAGACGGACAGACGGACAGAGGGACATGGCTAGATCAATTTGTTTTGTCATTCTAATCATACTGGCAGTAACTTTTACTACTATTTTCTTCGAAAAGAGTATAAAAACTAAAAATTTTATGATTGGCAATAATTTGAGTCAATATTGCAGATTTTAGCAAAAAATATTTAAAATTCAGCTGTTTATGTTCTGTGAGAGCTTCGATAGTTTAGAGTCTCTGGTATCGAAGAGTACATTATCAAATATTTTAAGCATAGGCATATTATGTTAAAAATTTTGCACAAACATTGTCAAAGTTTTAGCGAAGGTAGAAAATTCTAAATTTGAGAATGAAAATTACATTTCAAGAACGTTTTCTAATGTTGATCTTTTGTAAACAACTCAATTTCTATAGTTTCTATGGGTATTTTAAACATATAACAGTAGACTGTGCGATTCGAAAGTCAGTTGGAATCATTGTAGTATACTATGTGTTACAGTATAGTGTAGTATTAGTATTATACTTCGAAAAAAAGATTTTCAGAAATCTGTTATTCAGTTGTCTAACGTTTTCGATCATTCCAAATCCAAAAGGCAATCAGACTGTGCACGTAAGCTAAGATCTATTTGTAATATAAAGATACAGTGAGCACCCCACAATGCGCAGCAATATGCCCAGTTCCAGAGCACAGCAGCAGCCGCTGCTAAACAGGAGCGTTAAGAGCAGGAACGAGGAGGATGTGGCCAGCACGAGCACACCGGAGCAAGTGGAGCTGGCGCTGCATGCCAAGCCGGGACCGGGATTGGGATTGGGACTGGGAGCTCTACCCAATGAGGTGCCCACGAGCAGCTTCCAGCAGATGGTGGAGATGCCACAGGAGCAGCAGTCGGAGCAGGAGCAGGAGCAGGCGCAGGATACTCGCTGGGGTCTCATTTGGCGCACTGTGAGTCGCTGCCTTCTGTATGGCAGTGAACGCATTGCCGCTGGATTCGGATTGAGTCGCCAGCAGACGGAATGGTACAAGCACTGTTGGCACAATCCACAAACACATCCCCGTGGCATTAGCTATCTGGGTGCCAGTGATAATCATGTTGGACCACGCTTTACGTTGCCCGATGTGCTCCCCGATTCCAACATTTGATAACTCTCTTTTGTTTTTGCATTTGCACAATGACGAAGCGATAACTAAACTCGTCTTGAAATTATATGATTATAATAAAGACCAGTTTCTTGTTTATTTAGCAGTCTCTGAAAGTTATTTATTTCATATATTTACATTTTGTTTCAAATTCGCCTTGATATCGCTTAAAGCATTATGTTCTTATTGCGAATTGTTGGATTTAGTTTTCAAACATCAATGTAATATTCAATTTATATATATATACATTATATATTTATATATTTATAAGTATACAGATGATATGATATTGTATCAATATCCTTTAGTCTTAAGTAATTGCAAGTTTTTCTTATAATGATATTAAATATATATATTTTATTGTCAATATCGCTTTCAAATAATTTTTTTGTATGATCGACTATGTCATATTTGAAGCCTATCTCTGTAATATGAGTTATAATTCTCTATAATCCAATATTGTAGCGCTTTTTTTTTGTCTATTTTTTTTATACCTGAACCCATTAAAAATGGGTAAAAAGGGTATAATGGTTTTGTGCAAATGTATGTAACAGACATAAGGAAGCATCTCCGACCATATAAAGTATATATATTATTGATCAGTATCAACAGCCGAGTCGATCTAGCCATGTCCGTCTGTCTGTCCGTCTGTCCGTCTGTCTGTCTGTATGAACACACAGATATCAGAGACTACAAGAGCTAGAGACTTCATATTTGGAACATAAGTTCTCCTAATCCCGGGACAGATCAAGTTTATTTCATTTGATCGATAACTCGTCGCATTCAAAAGTTATCGATAAATTTTGATTTTAGACTAGCGTTTTTGGGACATAACTTCAAAGTTATAAGAGCTAGAGACCCCAAATTTGGCATGTATAATCTCGAATAGCATACACATGTAACAAATATTTCACTTTTTGGATACCACCCCCCAAACCCCCCAAAAGTTAAAAAAACGCATTTTTGAAGGTACGACCTTGCAATTTGGTTTGGTAACACATATTATCGACAATTGCTTGCCCCAATAAGATCGGACAATAAACACAGATGTTATTCAAAATTTAACTTTCCATTGTGTGGGGCTCAGCGAAAAGCAAGCTAACTGCTTAACCCGCTTGCACTGCTTGTACTGCTTGTACTGCAGCATGTGTGTGTTTAGAGTAGTACGAATGATTGTAAGGGCTGGGTTCAGGGTATCTCGTAGTCGGGCACTCCCGACTAGAGCACTCTTACTTGTTTATTTTATTAAAGTTGTGTCTTTGAACATACATAACTTATGACAAGCTTTGTCACGAATCTTGTTTTGACAGCTGTCTGCACCCATTTTGTGCACTTCCTACTTGTTCTTCCGTTCTGCAAGTGTTTGAACTCTAAACACAAAAAAATATACATATATCTATTGTTTTGAGTATCATTAAGTTGACGTCACTTTCAGTTTGATAAAAGCAAATATATAAATAAATAATATCAAATAATTGCACACTTTAAAGTGCTTTTGAGCTGAGCACAAACAAAAGTGCTGGCCAGTCAAAATAATTGAATTCAATAGAATTGAATGGCAATTGAGAGACAAGCGACGATTGTGTGAGTTTTTGAACTGAATCGATCTGAACATTGTCCACATACCACTACCAATTATGCGTCCTACAATTGTAATTGAAAACGAAATGTTATTCAACCGCAATCGATGGGCTAGTGAACCGAAGCGATCGTCACGGCAGTCATCGGACGGACAATCGATAAGCCGATTATCCGATTCGATATGCTGTGGATGCCATTTCGTGCTTGCTTTTGTGCAGTCAATTGATTGATGAACTTCAAACCCAGTTGCAAACAATCAAACAATTATCAATTATAATCAAACAATTAAATAACTACAAATAGCTAACACTAAGTGCAAAATTAAAAAATAACAACTCTTAGCATAACATACACCTGTTATATTTATGTATAAATATTTATGCATCTATATATTGTATGATATGTATCTGTATCTGATTTGCCAACTCATTGCCCTTATTTCCTGTCATTGGCAGCGGTATTTTAGCTAATGTTTTGGGCTCATCTACGCTAATTAAGTCAAGGCCGCTGCTTAGAATCTCTATAAACCAGTCTGTGAAAATTCGAATCTCACTCTTATAATGATATTGTGGAAGCTGTAACACGAAGCGATTATAACTACTTAAATACAGGGTCGCAACTTTGTAGTGGCACCGGTTGAGCGCTGAGTGTTGAGTGTTCTAAAGGGCCCCCAAAACATTTCCGTCTAACACAATCATACACAATCATTAATAACAATCTTAAATGTGACGTTGTAATTTTCAAAAGCTGCTTTAATAATTAATCTCCCTCTCTCTCTCTCTCTCTCGCGTTTGCAGGTGAGACGCTAAACAATGTGTTGCTGTGGGGCAAAGCGTGCGTGGTAAAAGCTTCTTAGCCCTGAAATTCTGAATTTTCGTTGTTTTATCGGTTTGCCAGTCAGAGATCAAGTTCACTAGGTCTGGGTCAACTGGGTGGGCTGCGTGAGTTGTCTAACGGATTCGCATGCAAATGTTAATTGCAAATCATATCAGGCTATAACAAGTTTATTAACCTCTAAGTGGAACATAACGACCACGATTAACGCATGCAAAAGGAAGTTCATGCAGTCGATATAATAACGACACAAATGGCAACAATAACCAGCTGAAGCTGAAGCTGAAGCTAAAGCCGTCTATGTGGATGATATTACTTCCGTCAGCCATTGACCCAGTTGATGCGTCGCTTTAGCTTCGCTTTGCATTGCCAAATTTGTATGTATTTATATATCTATAGATATTGTTTGGATGAGCGAAGGGCAACTTGGTGACAAGCAGAAGCAGAAGCAGAAGTTGAAACGGCAGCAGCTGCAGCAGCTAGAAAGCTTTTTATAGATAACACAAAGGCGCGCTTCGGGGGCGTATACGTAATGCATAAGCAAATGCTATATTTAAGTGAAACCGACTGTGCTCGTTTTGAAGCATATTTAAATATAAACAAAAGCCCACACAGCAAATTTGCCAAGTCTAGTTTTAATAGCCACTGAGTTCGGTTAGGCTAGATGATGCGAATCTTGAGAATGCTTCACATGCTGTCTGTGGGCATAGAGTAAGAAGCATAAGTGCCCTGCTGATTGATAGTCTCTTTGCGTTTCTAGGGCATCAACTTAGGTTGCTTCAGCTAACACAGTCTCACAGCTTAAAAAGATCCAGTGGGCGTGTAAGTAATATGTACGTATACGTAATGTTTAAATAAACATATATTAAATGCGCCAATTGTAAGTGTGTGAATAATTGATAACATATAACCAGCTATAAAATAAACAATTTGATTTCCCTAGCTCCTATAGTAGCTGTGATGAGAGTAAAATAACTGCATAACATAAAAAAATATATTTATATATATATTTATATTTATATATATTATAAGCACACAAAAACCACAGTAGAGTCCACATACCTCGCTCGCATCGCATACGACCTTCAACTGGCGTTTGAACCGTTAACCAAGTGTAAAATGTAACTGTAAAATGGTCAAGAGTCAACTTTATAGATGTTAGCTAAGCTCCATTAGCTAGCTTAAAAAAATTAACATTTTATCGCCGCGCGTTGAGCCAGTTTTTTTTGCCTTTTTATACCCTGAACCCATTAAAAATGGTTAAAAAGGGTATTATAGTTTTGTGCAAAAGTATGTAACAGGCATAAGGAAGCATCTCTGACCATATAAAGTATATATATTATTGATCAGTATCAACAGCCGAGTCGATCTAGCCATGTCCGTCTGTCTGTCCGTCTGTCCGTCTGTCTGTCTGTATGAACACACAGATATCAGAGACTACAAGAGCTAGAGACTTCATATTTGGAATATAAGTTCTCCTAATCCCGGGACAGATCAAGTTTATTTCATTTGATCGATAACTCGTCGCATTCACTGCTTGTCGATATATTTCGATTTTAGACTAGCGTTTTTGGGACATAGCTTCAAAGATATAAGAGCTAGAGACCCCAAATTTGGCATGCATAATCTCGAATATCATACACATGTAACAAATATTTCACTTTTTGGATACCACCCCCAATCCCCCCAAAAGTTGGAAGGTACGACCCTGCAATTTGTTTTGGTCACACATATTATTGACAATTGTATGTCTTAAAAATTTCAGTAAGATCGGACAATAAACACAGAAGTTATTTGAGATTTAACTTTCCATTGTATGGGGCTCAGCGAAAAGCAAGCTAACTGCTTGAACCGCTTGCACTGCTTGCAGTATGTGTGTGCTTGTATGTATGCACACTATTAGGCAAGTATTAATGGAAGTCAGAACTGGGTTCAGGGTATCTCCTAGTCGGGCACTCCCGACTAGAGCACTCTTACTTGTTATATATATTGGAATGTTTTCATATTCCATTTTGGGGCTTTTATCTTTGGGCAGGGTCTTAAGTTTTAACACCTTGTATGCGTTAGGCAAACATTTCCGTTCTGTGCCGGAAAAATACCCAATGCAATTTGCATTGATTAGTCCGTCGAAGTCATTTGAGTCAGTTCGAATTTCCGGCTTCCGATCTTATAGACATGAAAATTGCTGTTCAAGGTCGCTAATCGAATGGCTCTCAAGATGATTTATAGCCAACTTGCTGGGCGTTGCTCACAGCCAACTCGTGTGTTGGCCAAGTTCAAAGTTGAGCTTATCGTTGATGCGCCCTTCGACAATATTGTTCAATGAAAAAAAAAAACAAAATACCAAATATGCAATCGATAACAGTCGCTGGAATAACTCAATTGATTGTCCCGCTGACCCTATTCACTATTCCCTTGTTTATTTGTGACTCTATTGTGGCTTTGTTTCACTCGTACATTTCATTTCATCTAATTTGCATTCATTTGCGTGACTTTTTGCGCTTTGTCATTTAATGACTGCGCCCAACTGCTAGACTATATACATTTATCTACTTGCTAGAGATGAGCGGCCTGCGGCAGAGTCAAAAAACTATCGCCAGCCAATCGAATAATTTGAAGAAAATGGTAATATTACATAGCTTGAGATATGTTAAGTTTTAAACATTTTTAAATGAACTTTTGGCTAGAATTTTTTTGCAAAATAATAGTGACTTTTGTTATGAGCTCTTTAAATCTGAGATGTTAAATTATTATTTCATTTTATTTAAGACCCAATGGTTCAAGAACCAAACTAACTAAATTCCTTGAGAATTCACCCATTTAAATTTGCTATAACTTCAGACTTCAGACAACTTGGTTTGATATTATAACTGTACCAAAAAAAGAATATATATTCAAACTACTAAAGACAAAGACATCGATAAAATCAGAGAAATTGAATACCTGAAATACTTTGATAATAAAGTATAAGTTTGTTCCTTAGCCATCCTATCAATCCAACTTTATTAGGACCATAACGATTTTTAATATAACCCAAAAAAGATAACTTCTGTGGAGAAATCTAACACAAAATCGATAGCTCTTTGTGTTCTATTAGTGAGCTTCTCAATCGTTATTTGACATTCAATTTCACAATGTGGTTTCCCACTTTGTCAGCTCTATGGCCACTCCCCAGTTGTTGACTGTTGACCAACTTTGTTTTGCCTGCTTTTAGGCAGCTGATATAAATGTTTCAGCTCAGTTTACTGTTAACAATTAATGCTAATTGAAAAGAAAAAAACCTCACAGCAGGGTTAGTCCAGCTAGGTTCGTTCGTCTAATCAAACTTGAAATTAATTATGGAAATATATTTATACTCTTTTCGAAGAAAATAGTGTATTAAGTTCTATCCATGTCTGTCTGAATGTTTGGGATCTAGTCCCTCAGTTTTTGAGCTATCGCGATGAAACTTTTCACAGACACTTATTATTCAAATGTATAGCACATTGGTCGGAACCAGCCGGATCCGACTACTATATCTTAGAGCTCCCATAGAGCTCTTTAAAGCTATCGCGATGAAACTTTGCACAGATACTTATTATTCAAAGCTTATAGCTTTACTTTTTTTTTTTAAACTAAATCAAGTTTAAGTTGCTTGATTTATGAAATGCATTCTTCTTCGCTCGTTAAATTTTTGAATACCAAAGCTTATATTTCAGATTTCAAGCAGTGACAACAATATATATATATATATATATATATATATACCTCTGGCAATTTTAAAGCTGACGCAAAAAGTCATAGTCAAGAAGGTTATTAAAGCTCATTAAATTGTCGGAGAATACTGATGAATTCATTTCTCTTATTCAACTTTAGATCTTTAGAAGCACATTTCTGGCAGCCTGGCTAATTATCATAACATAAAGCTAAATATCATGCCCAACTTTACATTATGCCAATGATCTTTAACATCTTTAAAGCGACCACGATAAAAACTCTTTCTGTTTACATATAACACCAATAAGTTGAACTAAAAAGAAGAAAAGACAAATAAATATAAATAATTGCAGATCCCTAGTTGATGATAATTTTAATTGATTTTTGCAATTTCATTAAGTTTATTAATTATAATGCTTGTATAAATAATATGTGCTCGAATATTTGCTTATAAATAGTCAAAAATATTTATACAAATACAAATATAAATTAAATATATATAATTAAAAAAAAAAAATGTTATTAATAATAAACGTAAACAAGAACTATGTATAGATTAGCTAGAGTCTAGAAGCTATATAAGAAGTACATATAACTATGACTCGATTTCATGCATTTTGCCATTACATCATTTTGAGATTTGTGTGTGTGTGTGTGTGTGTGTGTGTGTGGGAAAGTTGGTTGTGTTTGCGTTATGTGAGCGAACTGCTTGCTGTTTGTTTTTGTCTGTCTTAACACTAAATGTGAAACAATGGCAAACTTTTGTCTAGCGTGGTGTTCGACTGTGAGATTGTAAAGCTAGTTGACCCCTGGAGCTCACACGTGGCCCATGTCTAAAGAAAACTTGGCTAACTGCTTGTTATGCTATCAGCAGCGGTTGCTGTCAGCGTCAAGTTGCTGCTGCTAATGCTGATGTTGCTGCTGCTGCTCCTGCTGCTGATGCTGCTGATGCTGCTGCTAGCTGCCGTTTCGCTGTCAGTGTAGGCATCCTGCCGCTTGACCTTATACTCGGGATTCTTGAGCCAGTCCTCCTTGATGAGATCGGCACCCTTCTCAGCGATCATGATCACTGGCGCATTCGTATTGCCGCTGCTTATCGTTGGCATAATGCTGGCATCGATCACCCTTAGGCCACGCACACCATACACACGCAAACGAGGATCGACAACAGCCTCGGGATCCCAGCTGGGTCCCATTTTGGCCGTGCCACACGGATGATAGATGGTCATCGAGATGGTGCGCACCTGGCACTCCAAATACGCGTCCGATAGAAACTTGTGCTGTTTGCAGTTGGGCAGCGGCTTCCTCCACAGTCGACTGCCGAACTGCTTGAACACCTCCGCCTCAGCGACACGCAACGCTATCTTGGCGCCCTCCACCAGCGTCTTGGCGTCCAGCGGATCATCAAAGTAGTTGGCATTGATCTTGGGATAGTGAAACGGATTCGCTGACCTCAAACGAACGCTGCCCCGTGAGCGTGGTCGAAGTAGCAGCGGCATTATCGTCCAGCTATCCTTGTTCGCAATGGGATGATATACCTCCTGATAAACGGACTCCTTCAGGCCCATTACCTTCTTCACACGCGCGCCATTGTCCGAGTTAATCGAGGCGGGCGCCATGTGAAATTGTATATCGGGCCAGTCAATGCTCCGATTGGAGTAGGGTGTATGCACAAAGGCCAGTCCCTCGACACCGCCCAAGGTCGTCATCGGACCGCGTTCGCGCAGCACATACTGAAAGGTGACCGCCGTCGGATTGAAGCGATCCTGGACGATGGCCACTGGCTTGTCGACGAGAAACGTGAGTCCTCCCATGCCCACATGATCCTGCATATTCTCGCCCACGGGCAGATCCTGCAGCACCCGTATGCCAAGCTGCTCCAGATGCTGCCGTGGCCCCAAGCCCGACAGCATCATCAGCTGCGGCGTATTGATCGCACCCGCTGACAGCACAATCTCGCGACGTGCCGCAATCCGATAGACCTTGCCGTTCTTCACGAACTCCACGGCCTGGGCACGCATCGTGCCCGGCTCGATGATGAGCCGCGTCACATGCGAGTTCATCGACAAGTGAAAGTTGGCACGCTGTCGTATGGGTCGCAGGAAGGCCTTGGCCGTGGAGCAGCGCGATCCGCGTCGTATGGTGCCCTGGGCGATCATGAAGCCCGCCTGCTTGGCGCCATTGATGTCCCGATTGTCGTAGCCCAGCTGTGTGCCCGCCTCCACAAAGGCGGCCACCAGTGGCGTATGCCACGGCGACTCCTGCACGGTCAGCAGTCCGCCCCGGCCATGGTAGGCGCTCTTGGCCAGATACGGATTGCGATTGTCCTCGGACTTCTTGAAGTAGCGCAACACCTGCTCGTAATCCCAGCCCGGATTGCCCAGTGCGGCCCAGTGATCGTAGTCATGCCGATTGCCGCGCACATACAGCATGTAGTTGAGCACCGAGGAGCCGCCCAGGACGCGTCCGCGTGGCCAATTGCAGCGATTGTTCTGCATGCCCAGGCAGGCCTTGGTTGACGGCTCCGTCTTGTAGGCCCAGTCCAGTTTGCTCAGCTGCAGATAGGCGGCCAGTGAGGGCACATCCGAGATCTCGTTCTCATCGGGTCCCGCCTCGATCAGCAGCACCTTCCACTTGCGCACCTCGCTGAGGCGATTGGCGACCACAGCTCCCGCTGAGCCGCTGCCCACGACTATGAAATCGTATTCGGGCCACAGATTCAGCTGGTCGAGTGGTCGCGACTCGGGATCGACGGCATCATAGCGATAGTAGGTTATGGCGGCCAGCAGCAGCGGTATTAGCCACAGTCCAGTGGTAACCACACCAAATGTCGACTTGATCACCGTCGTTATGAAGAGCAGATTTAGCACCATGGTCCTTGATGATCGTTGGTCGAATACGTTTCACTTGTTTTTTGACCGGGGGGGTGTTTTCTTTATTTACGTCTTGATTGAGTTCTTTCTCTCTCTCTCTCTCTCTCTCTGTCTCGCTCACTCTCGCTCTCACTCTCTCTAGCGTTTCTTTCTCTTGTGCATGGCGTGGCGTCGGCGACCATCCGAACCGCTGGCTGGTCCTGCTTTTGCTCCTACTCTCGAGTTGACCTCGTGCGAAAGCTGCAAGTAATATATAAAGCTTGTTAGTTACGGCATCGGAACATTTGATTCTTCCAGAAATGATATGTGTTGAATGTCAGCTAAAATGCTTTTTAGTAACCTATAAGACACTCTAGTTACTAGAGTAAAGCCTTTCGATAAAGAGTCTTACGATGAGTGCCTTTCGTTAAACCAGTAAATATATTAGGGTTAAGTGGACAATTTTCTTTTAATAATTGGATTAAATGAGGGAAAATTAAAAGTACCCTTATCGGTAGCACTACCGGCCTGAGACGCTTATAAAACAATTCATTTATTTAATGTCGAATAATAACAGTCATCGTCGAAAAATGATTAGAATTAAAAGAAATAAATTGAAAACCTTCTTTTTTGTGCTGAAGTTTAGAGAATTAGAAGGAAGCGTCGGAGACCCCCAAAAGTTACTGCCAGTATGCTTAGAATGACAATACAAATTGTATTTAGCCATGTCCTCTGTCTGTCTGTATGTATGCAAGCTAGTCCCTCAGTTTTTGAGCTATGGCGATGAAACTTTGCACAGTCACTTATTATTCAACGGGACAGCACATTGGTCGGAACCGACCGGATCGGGCTACTATATCTTATAGCTGCCATACAACTGGAAGTCGGTTTTGGCCATAAATCCGATGTATTCAAGGCAACTGCTTTCAATTTCCTTGTACACTTGAATATCCTTATAACTTGTCAATTTTTAAAATGGCAAAACGATTGAGATAAACGTCATTAAATATTTTGAATAAACGGGTGCATACGATTTGTTACTGCAAATGAAATTGCAGTGGTGCAGTTGGCAGAGTGAAAATTGCCTTAAGGTTCGAAAAGAGTATAGAATCCTCGGCACGCGGAAGATAATCCTTTCCCACTTGCTTAAATAATGACGAAGGTAACTGTTCCACTTCAGTCTGTTAGGCACATCAACATCAACACAAACCAAAACTAAACGTCAGAGGGTGCTCGAGTAACCGGCGGTAGCGTTGAAACAGCGTTTGCTCAACCACTTGTCTTTCAAGTTGTTTAACATGCACTCGGTACATTGATTGCATTTCAAGAGGTTAATCGTGTGCAGTCAGCAAATAGTAGTTGGCAACCCTGTAACCTCATCTGCCGTACCCGGTACGGTATGGCAAACGTCATTGTCAGCCGTTGCACCAAACTGTCCACAATCAGCTAGCTATTGTTTGTGATATACTCAAAAGCCCGTTTACACTCCCGCTTCCCCTTTTTTAACTTATGTGCATGTGTGTGCTCCCAAAAAGGGCCACTGGCGCTGCGACCTTGACGGCTATTGCGGCCAATATCGTTAAAGTGTGGTAAAAAACGCAACCACAACAAATGCGGCTTATAATGAATGTAAGCCACGCAAAATGCCGTTCAAAAGTGCAGCAACAACAACAACAACAACAACAGTCACAGCGAAGATACAAAAGTATCTATTGTTGTTGCTGCTGCTGTTTGTCTTTCAAATCGTGGGGCCATTCGTTTTTATTACAATATCTACAAGCTCTGATGTAATGGCTACCAAATTGTTTGTTGTTGCTGGCTTTTTATTATAATTGGCGCTCGCGATTGGTAAATTTACAAATCTACATACGAAATATATATATATATATATATGTGTGTGTGTGTGTTTGGTATTGTTGTCTATTTACTTATCGGGCTAAACATAATTCATTTGCCTTGTCACTCGATCAGCCGTTAAAACTGCACAACAACAACAGCAACAACAAGCGGCTGTTGTCACTTTGTTGTTGCTGGTTGTTGTTGTTGTTGTTGCTGTTGGTTGTTGTTGCTGTTGGTTGTTGTTGTTGGGTTGTTATTGTGCGGGTGTTGAAACGTGCAGCATTGCGTTGTTTGTCTGTCCACAGTTTATAGTTAAGCTCTTTGCCTTTTTGACTGCCGGCTTGGCACAGTGGGTACCAAAAGCAAACATACATACATACATATATATAAACTGAAGTAGTTCCCACCCGCTGAATCATTCATTATGCACTATGGCGCTTATAAATAACCGCTAACATATGAGAAACTATCTTTTAAGCCACGAGCCGAACTCTATTGTAAGTTAGCTGGAATTTATTTTATTTATTTATACAAGCTGCTAAATCAGGAAGTGTTTAAGATTGATCGACTGCAATATTTGGGCAAAAGTTGCCATTTGGCTCTCAACTAAAATATAAAGAAAATGCAATAACAAAAGAGTTTAAAGTGCATATGCAGTTGTTTCAAATCTTGTTGCATCTCTAGAACAATTTAAAAGCTTACATATATATTACAATATTTTAAATTATATTGAGCAAGCTGTTATCAGACTATCGATGTTAACATGTTAACATATCGATGGATAACATATACCAATGTATAAATATATGTCACGCTTACATGAGAATGGCAAAAATGTATGTAGGCTGGCAGCCAACTTGTTCAAAACTGCTAACAATTAACAATAATCTATAAAATAATAAGTAATCATTAGAAATGTATTTATTGTTTAGGTTGATACGTAAATTTGAAATAGTTTAACTAAAGCTATCTCAATTTTTCTGTTTATCTCTGACACTTTAGTGTGTCACATATGAAATACTCTCTCATTAGCAGAACCTATTATCAAATGCGGCACAGTAAAGAATTTATTAAAAGAATTACTTTAAGTCTTTAAAAAATTACACGCGGAGAAAAAATAGAGAATTCATTGATTATGTTCATTTTTCATGTTTGAAATTAAATAGTATTTCATAACGATTGTGTAAGAAAGCTGCTTTCAAAGGCATACAAATGAAATGCAAAGCATATTTCGCAAAATAACTATGGTAAAAAAGATATTGAGAGGTACTTTACTCATCTGTACTTTAAAAATCTCATTCCCTTTTGAGGGGTTTCTATAAAGCTAACATCATGTGTGTAAAGTTATTCTAGCACTAGAATAAGAATATGCTTGCTGTAAATAGAAAAATTGTCACAGTAAACTCAAAATAAAAATACTTTTTCTGTAAGAAAAATCTTCAGATCTTAAGAAAAATTTGAATACAAAATTGACCAAACAGTATACAAATATCTTGTTATATATAGAAATTATTTTGACCTAAAATATGTATGAAAATTGTGAAAAGGAAAGGGAAATAAATATTCCTTTGATCACAGAGTATAAAAATAGCTTGTTATATATAGGTTTAAAAGTACACCAAAATTGTCAAAATTTAAGGGAAATAAATATGGCTATTTTTAAAAATTGATTTGAATCCAAGTTTACTAATTTCAAATATTTTTAAAGAAGTTTTGAATTTGAACCATAGAAGTTTATAAAGTTGTAAATCTAAGCTGAGACGCTTTTAGAGATGATTGTATGCCGTATGGCACACAAAATAAAAGATAGAGTATTGTAGAGTCGTTATGGTTGCACTGTGGCACATTGTGCCACATTTCGCCGCTTGACTGCGCCCAAGTGAAAGGCCAAAGGCTTCTTTACAGCTGAAGTCAGTCAAAAGAAAGAAATGCCACAAAGCAACTTGCAACATTTTGTCGCAACTGGAAGCTGCAACTGAAGTTGAAGCTGAAGTTGAAATTGAAATTGAAACTGAAACTGTGGAGCATACCGCACGCATTTCAGACAATTTCTGCTGCCGCTGTTGTTGTTGTAGTTGTTGTGCGAAAAACCAAACGTAAATGAAATATTTGTAAAAATGTCGAAAAAAAAGTTGCATGAAATTAGGTCAGCAGCAAACGAGTTTACCCAAGTTGGAACTGATAAAGAGAGAGAGAGAGCAAAGGGGGCGAAAAAAGTGATGGGGGGCTGGGTCGGCGGAGGAGGAGGAGGAGGGGGAGGTTGTGTATAGGGGATATGGGTTTGCCTGCGGTGGCCAGGTAGGCCAGGTGAGCAAACCAGTTGGGCATCTCTGGCAAAAGCGGCTGCTATTGTTAACCGTTGTTGCTCTGGCCAAATGAGTGTGTTACTTTTGTTGTTGTGTGTGTAATGGCTTAACCACTTCCTGGGCTCAACTATTTGAAGGCCAAATACGCTTGCACTGCAAATGTCAAGTTGGACACGCCCACAATGCCATGTCTATGTATATCTATGTATATCTGATGGATGCGCAAACACTTGACAAACAACAATAACAACAACAACAACAGCAGAAGCAACAAGTGCGCGCAATTAAAGTGATTTTGTGCGCTAATTTGGTGTCGAGCTCTGCGGGCCAAAGTCAATGGCCAACAAACGTTGGCTGGGTTGTAGGTTGTTGTTGTAGGTTGTTGTTGTAAGTTGTTGTTGTTGTCCGGGTTGTTAATGTTGTTCGTGTGTCAGTCACCTTGACTGGCGTTAAAAGCAAACACACAATGTCGACAGCAAGCGGAACCTTCGAGAAAGCATGCGTCTGTCACTTGGGTCAATGTGCCAATGACAACAGCAACATCAGCAACATCAGCAACATCAGCAACAGCAACAAATTCATCAAGTTGCAGCCACAACAGCAACAACCTCTTTTAAATATATTAAACAATTGAATGCGTAGCGGCAAATTTTGTTTGTTATTTATTTAGCTGCAACAACACCCAAGTAAATTGCAATGTTTAATTGTTGTTGCGCCTTCTGTTTGCTGCGTGTCGGCTGTGCATTAGCTAATGTTGGCGCCGCAACATTCGTGCGTTTGTGTCCTAAGTCTTTTGTTTTGGCAGCGCAACTGAAGTCGAGCGAAAAGAGCTCAAGTGCCTAATAGAACGCCTCAGCGAGCTGCAATGTGCCTGTCAGAGTTAACAAGCAGCTTAACTGCTAGCTTTAACAACTAAAAGTTGTTATTAACTGATTTAATTTGTAGTTAACACAAAATAGTTTTTTAAAGAAAGAAAAGCCTATTAGCAGGCAGTAATATATTTGCACTGCCATCAGAGGCGTAGTGTTGCCATCTATATATAATTTATAGATCTGGGCGCACTGTTTAATGTTTGTTATCATAACATCAAGTTTGCATTAACATAAACTACATTTTATACATTTGCTGACAATTATAAGTCAATATCGATGCTTAGTTTGTGGCGTTGCCAACTAAGTGCAAAAGCGTTGCCAGTATTTCTTATTAACAAAAGATATTGACACTGTTGCTAACAGCCTGATGTCAATAAGCGCATTTTAACTTCTAGTTAAACATCATTTTAATGTTGATAGGTCGTTGCTATCAAATTGTTCCCAAAAGTGACTTCAGTCTGCATTTTGACACAGTTTAACCTCTAGTCAAACATAATGTTAATGTGTCCTTATCATCATATTGTTCTTTTACTATTTTGCTAACACTAATCTATTCTAACATTGAGCAAATTATCTTTTAATCAAGTAACAAGCACCAAAGTGACTTTAGTCTGGTTTTGGCTTATAATTCTCAACAAGCTTAAGCACAGAATAAATAGGCTTTTTGCAAGCGAACTTCTCTTCGGAGTAAAGGTTAAAGTATTGCTGTCCGCATAAAAAAACATTAAGAGAGTGTAGTAGTTGTAGTTGTTGTTGTTTGTGTTGTTTGTGTTGTTTGTGTTGTAGCCTAGTTATCAACGAAAGCGCTGCGTCAATGTTTTGCTTGCTTTTGCTTTTGCTTTTACTCGTGTATCCCATATATCTTTTCAAATGTATCTTTCGCACTCGTGTTGCTGTTGTGGACGATTGCAAAATGTTGCCGCTTGCAATCGCTGTTGTTGTTGCTGTTGTTGTCGCACTTGAGTGCCTTTTGCATTTGCCGAAAAAGCGCAGACCATATGGGTCTTTGTTTTTGTTATTTGTGAAGGGTGGCCAAAAGTTAAAATGTTGCCTTTTTTATGCGCCTGTGTCGGCAGCAATGTCAACAAAAGTTGCTGTTGTTATTGTTATTGCAGCTGTGCTGCACCTGTTGCTCATAATCAGCCAGGGCCTTAGTCAGGGTTTCACTTTAACGGCATTTCCTTTCACACACACACACACACACATACACATGCACACCCACATGTTTATCTTTAGAGTTGCTTACTTGAAATTCTACGCGCACAGAAAAAAACACAATTCGTTTGCCTCAGCGGTGGGTATATTTTTGGCGGTGTATCCTGCGCACAGCAAATGCCAACAAAAAGTAGAAAAAAAATAATATAGTTTGATTTATCGTATATCGTTAATCGTTAATCGCCGTGTGTGGAGCACTGCGTCCGTGCGGCTGCGTTGCACGCTTTCAACTGAACGCAAACTTTGACGCGAAATCCGTGCAAACGAGCCAGCAGCAGCAGCAGCAGCAACAGGCAGCAGCAGCAACTGTTTGGCAACAGCAGCAGCGGCAGCAGCAGCAACAACAATTGCGACAACTACAACTACAACTACAACTATGGCTTAAGCAAAAGCAAATGGTTAGCAAGCGAGCAGCTGTTGCATATTATTGGCACATCGGCATCAAACATGTTGCAGACCAGATCAAACATGTTCGATGCGCTGATAAGACCAGCGAACGATGATCATTAAGATAGTGACTGTGATGATCATGATCATGATCATGATCATGATGCTGATGATGAGCAGGAAGTGGAGCAACTCTGCATAATATTGATAATGAAGTTCATTGTAGAATTTAATGAGATATGCTCAAAAGCTACAATTTTGCCAATAAAATTGCAGCTTAAAGATTTGATGCGCATATTTGAAATTTTGCTTATATTACAAATTCATAACTATAAATGTTATACTTATTTTTAATTCCAATCTTTCAGTTGACCGTCACCATTTTACATTAGATAAATAAGTAAATAATAATAAAGTCAATTTTCTCTAGCTCTAAGCTCAAGAAGTTCAAGTTACACAGAACTTCGAGTTACAGAAGTTAATGTTAGAGACGTTCGACTATATATATATATATATATATATATATATGTATATATATAATGATGATGCAAATTGTTAAGATAATGCTTTCAGATAATAATCATTTTGTCTGGGTAGTTTTGCTCATCAATTTTGCAATGATGTTCAAATTGACGTTGATGATGAAACTAATTGAGAAAGGTAGATGGAAAAGTGAACAGACTCTAGAAACATGAATATGAAAATGCTTCAGCTTGCTGATTAGTTTTGTCTGATTATGGTGTTACAGGTAATTGTTTAATATAGAGAAAGGTGAACAGACTCCAAAAGCTGCAATATCAGCTAGACAATCTTAAGAAAATTATGATAATAGTGAAAGAAGAGAAAGGTGAACAAACTCTGTTTAGTAAAATAGTATAGAAAATTCGCTAAGCTCAAGAATTATAAGATATAGATAAAGTTGTTCGCATTAATGAAGAAAATATGAATCAAATTTGGATAAGAAAATCATTAGTCAGGCAAGAAATGAAGCAAAGAAATGTAAAGAATGTTAGCAATATGTAATAAAGAATATAAGCGCGAACATCAACTGAAAAATATATCTGTATGCGTTATCGATCAATTATTGACAAGCTATCGATAGAATATTGATAAGCTCTATGTTAGCTTATCAATATTAAGTATAGGTATGCGATAACTAATCAATACCTTATTGATATATTGTAATAATAATAATTTATCGATAACGATAACGATAAAAAAAGAAGGGCCAATGTGGAAGGTGGGAATGTAGGTATGCTATCAAGGATCTCTCTACCAAAAAAAATAAGCAAGTAACGCTCTAAGAATTGATATATGGCAACACTGCGTTCATAACATGCTTAATTAGCGTTGTTCCCAAAAATTGTGGTTAACACACTTGTTGCTGCCACTTATGTTGCTGCTGCTGTTGCTGCTGCTGTTGTTGTTGTTGTTGTTGCTGGTTGCGTGACCGCATTCCGCGAATTGCAAACGCATTCCCCAACAGCAGATGGATATGGGAGAAATGGGTGTACAAAAAGCAAATGGAAAACAAAGCTAATAACTTATTAAGATTTGGCAGAGTCAAGATTTCTGTCTACAAATTGTGGAACCAGGCTGGTTTGGTGGACAGCCTGCTGCTGACCCCTTCTGTATTTTTGTCAACCTACTCACATGTGGCTATCATTTATGTAATGCGAAAAAAGCAGGCGAGAAAAACTGAAGCTGAAACAACTGAAGATTAAGTAGCTCATGTTGAAATGTTTTTATTTTTGCAATTTATTTTTGCTGCTGCTGCTGCTGTCGTTGTTGGGTGTTAATGTGCAATTAGCGCTTAGCGTTTTAGTTAGTGGAGGCTGTAGATTTGCGGGGAAGGGGGAAGTCATCTGTAGCTGGCAGTTTCCAGCGCCGAAAATGGCCAAAGCTCATTTTATTGATGGTGCAAAAATGAAATGCGGCCGCCCTCAAAAATTGCCAAAAAAAACCAACAAGTTAAAGTGCACTGTTGGTGAAAGTGCTCGACTAACACATACCCATTGCTGCCATTTGGTCGTCTCTTCTTATTATTTTTAAAATATGGATTAGTTCATTTGCCAGCTCACTAAATTGTAAAGTCGATTTTATAGGCAATAATCCTTTAGCCTCTCAACCATTAAAAAAAAAAAACCAATGATTTATATATATAATATTTAATTGTGTGGTAAAAAGTATCTTAAAGTCTCGCTAATCGCTTATCTAATAGACTAAAAACTCTTTGAAAAGTTATCAAATAATTTGCTCACATAAAAAATTGCATAACTCTAACTTGTATAGCTTCAGACCTCTAATTGATAAGCAGAGCACATCTGGATCAAAAATGTATACTTTAGAATACAATTTAAAGTAATTGGGCTTTTACTTAAACTTTTAAACTCTTTCTATAATGATTTACAATAACAATTTAGAATACCGTAATTGAAAAGATAATTGAGAAAAATTAAAGAAAAACAAGTGGAGAAGGATTATCTTCGGCGTGCCGAAGATTAAATACTCTTTTCGAACCTTAAAGCAATTTTTACTATTTTTCCGTGACTGCTTATTTAATTCGCAGATATTAATGTCGCATACATATACCCCTACATATAAAATAAAATATATAAAGGTATTCATGTAAACAGGGACGTTTCACTATCCGCAGCTCGTGGACGCGTCCCTTAGCATTCATAAGTGCTACCGAATTGAACAATATACAAGTTTCAGTTTTTCCAAAAAGTGAAAACTACATTACATAATATACATACCAAATTTTGTGCCTGTTGCTCTTATACCTTTCAAGGCTGCTGTCGGAAATTGAATTGTCATAAAACTTAATCTGAACATACGAGAGCTTATATTCAGAATTTGAGATCCATATTTTTTTTCGCGTGGCATTGGTTTTGCCAATGAATTTAAATTTTTCTTTTGAATTATTCTATTTAAGCTACTTTATGTATGAAAAAAAAATTAGAAACAATTTAGGAAATTGAAAATAAATGAATTTGACTACAGCTATTATATATTTGAAAAGAAGAATAAGAAAAAATGAAAATAAATGACCAGTCGCCGCTGGTTTCGAACCCGGGACCTCTCGCTCACCAGTTCGCAACTTTACCCACTACGCCACAAGCCGTTTTGATGATCGCTGACAAAATCCCTTGAAGAGCAGACTGTCAAAAGCTTTCTTGTTTTGCTTTGTACTGCTTACACCAAGCAGTTTTAAGAATCGCTAACAAACTCGATTTATACTGAGCTTTTGTTTTTTCGCGTGGCATTGTTTTTGTTCTAAGCCATTGAAAGCAAATGAATTTGATTACAGTTATTATATATTTGAAAAGAAGAATAAGAAAAAATGAAAATAAATGACCAGTCGCCGCTGGTTTCGAACCCGGGACCTCTCGCTCACCAGTTCGCAACTTTACCCACTACGCCACAAGCCGTTTTGATGATCGCTGACAAAATTGCTTGAAGAGCAGACTATCAAAAGCTTTCTTGCGCTTGACTTTGTTTGCTCAGACTATCAAAAGCTTTCTTGTGCTTGACTTTGTTTGCTC
Organism: Drosophila flavopinicola; assembly: GCA_035042425.1. Lineage (NCBI taxonomy): Eukaryota > Metazoa > Arthropoda > Insecta > Diptera > Drosophilidae > Drosophila > Drosophila flavopinicola. The sequence continues at coordinate 194,303 of JAWNLL010000453.1, read as the reverse complement.
ATATGCACCTGTTTTTTCAAAATATTTAATGACGCATATCTTCGCTGTTTATGACTCAATCGATTTGCGATTTTACCCATTGATGAGTTATAAGGATGTTCAAGTGTACAAGGAAATTTAAGGCAATTGCTTTGAAAACATCGGATTTATGGCCAAAACCGACTTTGAGGTGTATGGCAGCTATAAGATATAGTGGTCCGATCCGGCCGGCTCCGACCAATGTGCTGTCCCCTTGAATAATAAGTGTCTGTGCAAAGTTGCATCGCGATAGCTCAAAAACTGAGGGACTAGTTTGCATACATACAGACAGACAGACAGACAGACAGACAGACAGACAGACAGACAGACAGACAGACAGACAGACAGACGGACATGGCTAGATCAATTTGTTTTGTTTTTATAAGCATATTGGCAGTAACTTTTGGGGGTCTCAGACGCTTCCTTCTATGCGTTACAAACTTCAGGACAAACTTAATATACTATTTTCTTCGAAAAGAGTATAAAAAAACTAGAAAACATGTAATTAAACAATCAAAATCAAAACAAGTAAGAGTGCTCTAAACGAGAGTGTCCGACTACGAGATACCCTAAGCCCAGTCCTTACATCCATTCATACTTACCTATCAATACAAAAACACACATACTGCAAGCAGTGCAAGCACTTTAAGCAGGCTTACTTTTTCGCAAGTCCCCACACTATGGAAAGGTACATTTTAAATAGCTTCTGTGTTTATTGAACGACCTTTGTGAAATTTTGAGGACATAAAATGGGCTCTAAATCAAACCAAATAACAAAGTCATCCCTTCAAAAATTAGTGTTTTTCAGGGGATAGGATCAACAAAATGAAATATTTTTTACATGTGTATGCTATTCGAGACTATACATACCAAATGTTGTGTCTTTAGCTCTTTTAACTTACAAGTTATGGACAGTAGTCTGAAATCGAAATTTATCGATAATTCTTGAACGGGTGGAGCTAACGATAAAATGAAACAAACTTGTACTCTCCCGGGAAACCAAAAACTTATATTTCAAATATGAAATATCTAGCTGTGTTCATACAGACGGACGGACAGACAGATGTACATGGCTAGATCGACTCGGTTGTAGATACTGGTCGGAGATGCTTCCTTATGCTTGTATCATACTTTTGTTTCCTACATATTTAGATTCCTTACTTTCGTGTCTGATAATTTTATTATATTCTTAGTTTTTTCATACTTTGTTTTTGTAATTCTTATACACTTATTCGGAATACCTTTTGAATAATACTTCGGTCTGATATCGGTTGCGACTAGGATAACGATGTAGTTGCTGATATCGGAGGTGACTATTTTTAATGATTATATGGGCAAGCACTATAGCTGCTGCTTTAACACATCCAATCAAAACCCATTTAATAAACAGTTCATGCCACTAGGGTATATACAAAAGAAACCAGAAAATAAAAAATATATTTTATTTGAATATACTAAATACACAATTTTAAAGGGCTCTACTCCAATATATAGCTGATATTCGCAACGACTCGGTTCAAGGAGTGTATAAGATAACCATATAGTTACTTCTGCGGCACACCCAATCCAAATCCACAGGGTATATACCCAAAAGAGCAAATTTTGAAAAAAATATTACTTTCGCTTTGAGCGTCAGGAAGCGAATGAAGCTGAGAGCTGTTAACTGTTAGCTGGTGCAAAGTGCTGCGGCAATGCAGCAACCGCATCCAATTAATGACCAGTTAAAGACTTTGCTCTGGCTAAGGGCAGGCCAACAACAACAACAACAACACAGCAACCACAGGAGGCAGCTGCTGCTGTTGCCTACGTGAGCCCAATCAAGTGGCAGGCCAGACACCTTCCACCATGGCCAATGACGTAAGCATTTCCATCGAACGGCTCAAATCTGCTGCTTGCTGTTGTTGTTGCTATTTGACAATGCTGCCAAGCGTTTCCCAGATAGCAACCCACCCAGCACCACACACACACATCTCAAATCTGTATTGCGAATGAAATTACATGTCTCCACTTGCCTCGCTTGGCTACGCTTTGGGCTTGGGCTTGAGTTCGGCTTTGGGCTTGTGTTCGGTTTTTGGTTCGGCATAATTGACCGAAATTAAGCAGGCATTATTCAATTTGGTGCCGTATCTGCAGACAGCTGCTTTTGCCGGCTTTTGTCTACCTGTGTGTGTCTCTGGTTGTTGTTGTTGTTGTTGTTGCTGTGTTACCTGCATCGTCGAATGTGTTCGACATCACGTCGACACATACAAATTCGATGGCATTTATGGGATAGTCATGGAGCGGAATTTCAGATAGGGTATTTGCCAATCGACAGCCATAACTCGAGTACCCATCGCTCGCATCGATACGATTTGTCTACGTTTTGTTTTTTGTCTTTTGTCGATTGCGCTTCAATTTCAATTTCAACTTCAACTCGACATATGACTGTTGTTGATATATAGCGCTTAGTAAGCGATCTGCCTTATCGTCACCTCTCTCGTTTTGCCCAATTTATGCCTAAACGATTTGCAGATATCAAATTATTTCAATTGATTTTTCATATTCAAATTCGTTTCATTTGCATCAATTGAATTTTGTCATATTTTTGAAACAGCTAATGAGCCAAAATTCATGGTGAACTTCATAAAAAAAAGCTGAACCATTCAAAATTTGCTTAAGGCTAAAACGTTATGCGTAAAAATGTGGTTTGCATATTTTTAAACGCAATTTAAATGGAAAGTTTTGAAAAAAACCCGAAAATGTATTTCACTGTTTTATTGCAAAATGCCATGCTTAAAGCTTCTAAAGTTCACAAATGCTTCTTTTATTTGCAATTACCTTCGTAAAAAACAAAGCCATTTTTTTTTGTGAACTAAATTATTCTCTTATAAATTTTGTTACTTGTAATTTGTTGGAAAAATGTCTTTCCAATTCTGTAGATTGATTTGGCATCTCAATTTGGTTTGTTTTCTTTATCATGGAATACACTGGAATATAACTTCATTACCTATCGAACCAGATTTGAGCTGAAACACAGACTAATTACGGCTTTTTAAATTTAAGCTTCAAAATTGCTTTCGGAGTTGAGTTGATCCTCAAAATACAAAACAATACCAGTCCACGCCTAACTCCGCTTGCAACACAACAACTGGACAGACAACAACAACATCATCATCATCATCATCAGCAGCAGCAGCAACAGCAACAAAATGTGCCAATTGCATTGTTTTTGCCTCTCAGGCGATTAATGACCCAAATTCGAGCCACATCGCACTGACCACAGACACTTTGAGCACAACATCATCATCATCATCATCATTATCCTCTTGCTCTTCTTCATTATGATCAGCTCTTGTTGTTTACTTTTCACTGTTTATTATTTGCTGCTGCTTTGGCCATCGCCATCGTCTTCGTCTTTCGCATAACACTTTCCATTACTTTTGGACTCACGTACGCCGCTCGTCATTTTCGTCGTTTTGCTAGCCTGCCCCGCATCTCCCATCTGCCCGCCCCCACATCCCCCCTCCTCTCCTCTGCAACGCCCCCACTCTGCCCTTTTGTGCGCCATATAGCGACTGTGACTTGGCATTTCGTTTAAATCAAATCAAATATTTGCTTTAGGTCTTGGGCGGCTGTCTAAAGGGCATTATATAAGAAACGCCTTGGATGGTTTATGACCAGCTACCCAGCTCAGCACTTTTGCATGTGTGCTACGTTTTAGATACCCTGTAGCTAACTATAGGGGCATCTATGCGTCTATAAGCTCTATTTATTGTTAAACAATGTTTAGTAGAAAATATCTTGTTTTTGAATGTCCTATCTAAGAACTTGATAAACTTGCATTTGAAATTATTACGAAGTATATATATACATATATATATATTTATATTTGAGCTAATTTTATTTTACACAAACAATTATACAGTAACAATTATGCTCTCATTCTCTCATTCAAAAATTTAATAAAAAGAATATGATGTATTTCTTGACTTTTATTATAAAAATTTAAAATAAAAGTTAGAAATTGTGGAGTATTCAAAAAAGTGGACATAGTTCTATGGTCACAATACCTTTTATTTGGCATTTATCTGATCTCACAGACCAGTAGAGCTAGAGCTGTGGCAGTTGATCTACCTTTTTCCCTATGCCTGCCACATTTGAAAGGATAACGCTTGCATTTTTGGCTTACTTATTTATTTCTTTTTCAATTTATAAATCCTAAAAATATCAAAACGATGATTTAATAAATTCAACTATTATTCAATAAACTATGTTTTATGAGGCAAAGTGGTCGCTCGATAAACATAATTAATCTTCAAAGATGTTTGTTTAATAGCACATGTAATTAACATAAATCGCTTTGATATTGTTCAATCAAGCATGTTTCATATGTTCTACAAGTTATTAATCAGCAAGAGCTGTAGGTTATTTATTCAGGGTATTTGCTGGTCTCGCTGTTCCTGGACTCCCACTCTATGACCACATGCGAATGTGCAGAGATTGTGCATTGTTAATTGGGAAATGTGACTGTCTGTTATAAAAAGCAAAAACAACAACGACAGCCAACAAACGCTGCGTCTGGCAATTGAAATGGTCAACCAATTGGGCCATGCGGCAGCGTATTGATTGAGCGCATTAGCTGCGCGCTGCTAACTTGGCTAACTGAGTTAGCTCAGCTAACTGCCTGTTTTAACTGTTGACTGGGCCGTTCCCCAGCTGACACCTACGAAATAAAACGTGAGCGCTGCCAAAGTGTCGCCAATGCGTAACGTTTAGTGTGTGTAACCTTGGCACACTTGAGCAGCATAGATGACTGAAGAAGACAGAGGAGAGCGGGAGAGAGAGTGAGAGATAGAGTGAGCGGGAGGAGGAGGAGCGACAGCAGCAGCAGCAGCAGCGTTTGCAAGCAGGAAATGCTTTATGGCCACGCCCCTAGCGGGCGCGCTGTTAGTCACGGAAATTGCATTATGATTTCGTTTGATTGGCAGTCAAGTTTTTTTTTTTGGTAATTTGACTTTTGGCCAGGCTTTTAATTTTTGACCAAATGGCGGAAGCCAATAACGCCCAAATGGCCAACATCACGTATACGTGACAGCTAAAAACTGTTTGCATTTCACCAATTCGCTGCGGTGTGTGTCTGTGCTGAGTGTGGCTGACAAGTGGCGGGGTTGGTGTACTCACTGTACAACGAACATTAGCCAGTATTTTACTGCTTTAAATGTTAAGGTTGTCAGATTTGTCAAAGTGTAACTATTGAATGGCATTAATTTACTAGTTTAAATAGCTAAAACTGTTTTAATATTCAAAATGCATGATATTGTTGGCATATTGTGTATCGGGTGCGTGTACGTGCTAAGCAACAGTCGCTGCATAAAAAAGTGCTGCATACTTGCGAGCGGCAGCTGTATAAAGTAATTGAAATAAAAAACTCAACTGCAGCTGCTATTTATGTTTGATTAAATAAAGAAAATGTTTTTTTATATAACAGCTTGATATATATGCCATTTAAAGATAAATGAATATCAAACAATCATTTATATAGGTATTTAGAAATCAAAACTGGCCCAGTTCAATGCTTGGTTTCTGAACATGCTAAGTGGTTACAAGCTGCTGGGTTCTTGTCCAAATAAATATTACATTTCCACATAAAAATTCAAAAGTTGTGTTTTATTTTAAATGTTAAATTTATTATTAAAAAGAAATAAAAATAGATACATCGGTATTTAGTAATATCAAATAGTAATAAATAAAAATAATTATATAAATATTTAACACGCGAATAAAATAATATAAAAGCTTACAACTAAACAAGATGCTCAAACAATAAAAAAAAAAACAAAAAAAAACAATTACATACACATTTGACTAGCTGATGAAATTAACAATTAGCGACACACACATATATAACTTAACTAGCCAGCGGCAGCAACAACTGTTGCTGTTGCTGTTGCACTTGCAGTTCCTGTTGATGCTGATGCTGATGTTGATGTTGATTTTGCTGCTCTGCGTGCACCCCAATCCTCCTTGATCATATCGGCCGCCTTTTCGCCAATGGCAATAACGGGCGCATTCGGATTGCCATTGACAATGGTGGGCATAATGCTGGCATCCACCACACGCAAACCAGAGACGCCATAGACACGCAGTCGCGGATCCACAACCGCAGTCACATCCCAGCTGGGACCCATGCGACAGGTGCCAGCCGGATGGTAAATGGTGAAAGTGAACTGTTTAACGCAGCATGCCCAATACGCATCCGACTGGAAGGCCAGATGTCGGCAGCCAGGCAGCGGTATACTGTGCAGGCGGGAGCCAAAGCGCTGAAAGGCCTGCGTGTTGGACACATTGATGGCCAGCTTGATGCCCTCGACGAGCACATCGATGTCCTGCTGGTGTGCAAAGTAGTTCGGTATCAGCTTCGGCGGCTGCTGTGGATTGCGCGAATTCAAGCGTACCCAGCCGCTGCTCTTGGGCCGCAACAGCAGCGGCAATATGGACCAGGTTTCACTGTGCTGCAGCGGCTTATAGACCGTATTGTAGAAGCCATCCCTCAGATTGAGTATCTTGCGGATCTGTTCGCCGCCATCCGAGTTGATCGAGCTGGGCAGAAAGTGAAACTGCACATCCGGCCAGTCGACAGCCGGATCCTGATATTTCGTGTTCAGAAAGGCGACGCCCTCAACACCCGAGAATGTCATCGGGCCCCGTTCGCGCAGTATATACTCCATGGAAACGGGTATGGTCTGGAAGCGATTGCGCGTCACTGTCAGCGGGGCGTCGACGACAAAGGTGAGGCCGCCGAGACCGACATGATCCTGCATATTATTGCCCACGGGCAGATCAGAGACGACGCCTATGTTGTGCTCCTGCAGATGCTCGGCGGGACCAATGCCACTCAGCATGAGCAGCTTGGGCGAGTTGAGTGCTCCGGCGCTGAGTATTACCTCGCGACGCACAAAGACCAACTGTTTGCGTCCACCTTTCGTGTACTCCACGCCCACGGTGCGCTTCTGCTTGTCGAGCAGCAGGCGAGTCGCCTCCGCGTGCAGCAGCACATCGAGATTCTTGCGCAGGCGCACGGGGCGGATGAATGCTTTGCCTGTGCTGCAGCGGGCACCACGGCGTATGGTGCTCTGGGTGAGCATGAAGCCGGTCTGCTGGGCGCCATTGATGTCCCGATTCTCGTAGCCCATCTCCATGCCCGCCTGCAGGAAGGCAATGGAGAGCGGTGTTCGCCACGGCGCCTCCTGCACCGTCAGATAGCCGCCCGTCTCGTGATACGGCGTGGCAGCCAAATACGGATTGCGCACATCCTCCGATTTGAGAAAGTATTTCAGCATGTTGGTGTAGTCCCAGCCCGGATTGCCCAGCGACGCCCAGTGATCGTAATCGTTCTTCGAGCCGCGCACATACACCATCGCATTCAGCACGGAACTGCCGCCCAGGACCTTGCCACGTGGCCAGAAGCAGCGATCGCCCTTCATCGCCTGGCAGTATTGGCGCGTGGACGACGGCGACGTTTGGTATTTCCAGTCCAGTTCGGTCAGCTGCAGATAGCCGGCCAGGGCGGGCACATCCGAGATCTCGGTCTCATCGCCGCCAGCCTCCAGCAGCAGCACCGTCCAGTTGCGCACCTCACTCAAGCGATTGGCGACCACAGCGCCAGCGGAGCCACCGCCAATCACCACAAAGTCATATTGGCGACGTATCTGCAAAAACAATGACAAGATCATCAGTTTGTCTTCGATATACATGTATAGAGTTAAACATCAGTCAACTGGCTAACAGAGCTAAGAGCAGCAGAGAAGAAGAAGAAGATCAGGAGTCAGTCGAGTTTGGTTTGGAGCAAACTAGTCATCATTTCATCAATTCATCAGTCAAGGAATAAACACAAATGTTTAAGCAGCAGCTATCAGTCACTAAGCAATTATATATAATCACAAATATATATGTTAATACAACTAGTTCTCTTTTTACAGGATTTTTTATACAATTCAATTTTTTTAAATTTTTTTTAAAATGATTTGAATCTTATGGGCTTACATTTTTTTTGACAAACTTTATTTCTATCGTGAAAAGAGAGTTAGGTGTATATTAAATAAACAGGACCTGATCAGTCCTACATTCACATTTTGTAGCGCATATTTCCATCTGTCCATCCCTTAATTATCATTATTGATACATACACATATTTAAATTTGTTTACAACACCTCTACAACACAATACAAATATTTTAATTTGTTTACCTTACTGCAAGTTTTTATAGAAAGTAAAATATATTTTTTAGTTTTTTTTAAGGGCAGCTTTCAAAAGTTTTCAAAAATATAGCATATAAAAGTGATTTGCAAATAGTTTACAATTTTAATTAGCTGAAGTATAAAAGTATTATATGTGTTCCAGTCTTCTGTAGAACATTGATTTTCCAGTAAATGAATAAATATTTTCACATCTAAACGAATGTGGAATAACCTTTTTTCAAACTGCCCCAAAATTCAAGCACTAGCTCATCATGATTTGGTATCTTTATTAATTCTGCATTTAAATCTGAAGCACTTTCGTTCTATGATATTCGATTTTCTATCTTAAGTACACAATTCTCTATGAAAGAGACTCATCTTTATATAAATAGCCAAAAGTTGTTTGTGCTAATGTCGTGTAGTGGAAACATAGTTATATTGAGTATACGCCCCGTTGGCGCTACTTACGATTGATGGCTCCTGGACCTTGTTCTCGGGATCGACGCTTTGATAGCGATAGAAATTCATGCCGATCGCCAGTAAGGGGATCATGCCAAGCAAAGACGTCATTGTGCCAAACGCCATGTTTCAGTAATTGTCAAATCCAGGGATCCTCCGGACACACCCGGCCAGCAGCGACACCACCCGATCCGACACCCGAGCTGGAGCTGGAGCTGGAGCGCTGCTTTTGATTGGCTGGCGGATAGCCGTAGCTGGCGGCGGGCGCACTGGCGGACAGCGTTGAGCTGGCTGAGTCGCCGACGCCGCCACCGAGTATCTTGGGCGTGTAGTTGCGAATGCCGCCCGGACGCGCCGACTTGAAGTGGGCGCGGGCGCGCTCGTCCTCCTCCAAGATATCCAGATAGGACTTGATGTACAGATGGTGGCTCAGATAGTGCTTCTGCTTGTCCAGCGAGCGACTGGACTTGCTGGACAGCAGCGAACTGGGGCAGCCGCTGCTCGAGCTGGCCGAACTGCTGCTAACCGCCGACAAGGACGACAGCGAGGAGCAGTGACACGACGAGTTGTAGATGCCACTGTCCGAACTCTGCGAGCTGCTGCGCTGCAAATACTTGCCGTTCAATTTGGCGTAGTGCGATTCACTGTCCGTCACTGGCAAACTGCTGCGATGCGTGGCCACGTTGCTGGCCAGGATCTTGGTGCGCTCGTAGGTCTGCTTGCTCAGATTGTACTTGTGGCGCAGGCGATAGTTGGCCTCGTAGTCGTCCTGGGTGCTCTGCGAGCTGCAGCTGCTCGACAGTTGGCTGGCGGCCGTGTAAATGGGATCCTTGTAGCTCCTGCGATGCGGCTGACCACGCTTCGGGCTGAGGTTCTGATTGTGGTTGTGGTTGTGGTTGAGGTTCAGGTTTAGGTTGTGGTTATGGTTTTGGTTTTGGTTGTGGTGTTGCTGCTGCTGTTGCGATATCTCTTGGCCCATATTTCAACTGCAATATGGACAGAACTAAAATGGCAAAGAAAAAGTCACTTCGTTTTTTAATCAAACAACAAAATATGCATATTAACTGTGCTATTCATAACTCATTCTAAATTAAGCAAATTATAAACAGAGCTCTCAATATTAATAATGTTTTATTGCAGGCTGAACCCAAAATAGGTAACAAACACTCACACAATAATTACAAACTTGAGCCAACAAGAAAAGCAAGAAAACTCATTTCAAGCAAATCTAATCATTTTCTCAACTTATTTTTAGCTTTAAGCTGAATTCGTTTTGTCAAGCTAAGTCTCAAAAGCGACATTCATTATTCATTCATTATCCATCCTTGCAACTAAGTGTAAGAAACTTAACAAGCAGCAAGAGAAAACGCACCTAAGAACCTTTCTTTTTTATTTTTTCTTATAGATTTTATCAAATAAAATATATACAAATATTTGGCTTTCAAAGAATTTGAACCGTTTGTTATCTATGCATAGTCCTTAACAAATATGACAAAGTAGTCAAAAGGATTAGATAAATTTGAGATGTCATCATCAGCTTAACATAATCAACAAAATCATCAAAATCGTTGTTAAAGTTTCTATTATCACAATTTGGATTTACTTGTTTTTTAATTTTTCAAAATTTGTTGTTTCTCGTTTGCGAAACATTTCTTTTTCTAAATGTAAAACGTAACATTTTGTATTTCTTTTTTATTATTGTCAGGAACATATATATGATATATGTATACATACATTTGATGTATAGCCGTAAATAAAAAAAAAGTCTTTCTTAAACACAATACATCCTGTATTAAAGAGCTTATATATAAGTGAACCGCTCAGCAACACTATCTGAATATATACTGATTAGCTGATTCACAAGCTAATCCACAAAGGCCGAATAGCTTGAATAGCAAATCGCAAATGGGTTAAACAAAGAAGAAAAAATAAATAATATTGGCACTAGCGAAATATTTCTCAACAATAACTACTTATATGGCATTATGTGAGCTGCATTGATGTGCGTTTTATGTTAAAGTTTTGCTCATCAAGTTGTTGAAATGAATATCAAATCAAATAAATAAATTAAGAAAAAGCTGCTTATACTTATCCATATATAGGTAATAAGTAATAAGAAAAATTATAGCGCACTGCTATGATTTTGAATATAATTCTTTTCGCGTTTACAAGTTGGGAAAGTTGAATGGAAATTAACAATTTAATGATATTAGATGCTCCAATTGCTTACAATTGTTAGCTTAGGCCCAAGTAATTTCTCTGAAGAGCTGAATAACTTATTCTCTAGTGAATAAGTGCTCTCTTTAAGCTAACTCCAACTGTTATTTGTTATTTGTACTATTATTATATCTGAAGATGCCAAATTTCTTATATCATACAATTATGCTGTCGTATTTTATTTACGAGCTCTCTGAACTACTTAATTATTAACGGCCGTAGCGCGGAAGCGATGACGTTCATTTTGCAATCGTTGGCCAATTGTTGACGTTCATTTGCATGGCCAGCACACACACACACACACACACACACATATAGCTGCCACAACACGCGGCCGCAAACAAAAGACTTAGGCAACGAACTTGTTTACATTTTTCGCAAGCACCACAAAAAAAAAAAAAGAAAGAAAGAAAATAAATTCAAAATGAAATGAGAGAGAAAAAAAAGGTTATCAAATCCACAGATTGAAAATTAAATTGAAATGATGTCAAAACGGCATCTCATTATAGCCATCTGCGATTGCAGCCATCTGTCGCCTCTTGCGCTGGCTAACTGTTCATTGCTCATTGGCCATCTCGCTCCCACCCAGCGGCGATTATGCGATGCGGTTCAAGTTTTTCAAGTTCAATGCCGCCAGGCGGAAAACACACACACACAAACACACACACACACACACACACACAAACTTTGCATCGCGTCGCAATCCTCAAATTTTCTCGCTCTTTGTAGTTGTGTTTTAGTTTTTTGGCTTTTGGTTTTTGGTTTTTCTTCTGTTAAATGTAATTTCGTTATTTGGTTTGTTTGCTTGCTGTCCGAATGTCAATTGCCGCCCCTTCCGCACCCGTTTTGAGTGTCAGCTTTAATTGCGCGCTGTCCGCTTGGACTGCTGCTGTGGTTTTTCCAGTCTATGCCACAACATGTTGTCGTTGTCGATTTAAACGATAGCAGTGAAAGCAATCCCCACACACACACACAGAGAGAGAGAGAGAGAGAGAGAGAGGGAGAGAGGAGGGAGAGAGTGGGGGCATAACTGGCACTGTGTAGTAGGAGTGCTCTTTTTTTTGTATAACTTCCTACTCCTTGGGCAAGCATACGATTTGTTTTATTTGAAGGTTTTATTTGGTTGTTGTCACAATAACTACAAATACATTTTTGCACTTTAATTACCCGTAATGAAAAAATGAAGTGAAAAACTTGGTTTGTTTTTAGCAAGCGTTGTCTTGAAGTTAACCGCTACGCGTCTTGGCCGTCTGAGCGGTTGGCTTGTAACTGAGCCATAAACCAAATACGAACAAATCTTCACTACAAATATCAAATCAAAAAACAGCCGTTAAAAAGCGAAGCACAAAAAGTAGATAGAAAGAAAATGGGGGGGAAAAAAAAACGGCAAACGTCGATCGAAGCGCGTCTTCAGTGCAACATGTTAATTTATGCAACGCCCTTGGGACAGACCCCATTTGTGATTTGGGCCATCTCAAGATGTGTGTATATCTCTGTATCTATATCTGCATATCTTCAGCTCAAAGCTGCCTGTCTGTCTGTCTGTCTGTGTGTGATGCAATCGCTGGCTTTTTCTCATTCATTGTTGAGCGCTTTACATCATCTAGTAGTATGTCTGTAGTAGACCCAAAGTTTGCCTTCTCCTTCTGCACCTCCTCCTCCTCCATCTCCTTCTCCTCTACAGCTTTAGCTCCAGTTGTCTGATGAGCTGCTGTCGATTGTTCGAGCTTAGGTCTTTATATGTTACTGCTGCCGCTGCTGCTTTCTTATGCAATTGACACATTGTTAGAAACGCTGCTCACATTGAGCTATACAGTTGGCTCCTCCGTCTGTCAATTATGATTTGACAGCTTTTAATTATGGCGCTGGGCTTACCTTTACGGCTCATAATTGATGACATTTGCTTGCTATTTTCAGCTTGTTTGTTTTTTTTATTTGTTGGCTTAGCTTTTTAGTGGGTCACTCAGCGTTGCCCATTAAGCTGGCAAGTGCAGGTCTTGACACTTTCTCACCTGAGTCACGCCAACTGCGCATGCTGTAGCCAAAAAATAACAAAAATACAAATAAAACTGACAAAATGCGCGGCTAATTAGTCAGCTAGGCTGTTAGTTTATTAGTTAGTTTTGTGCTCAGCTACCGGCGCCAAGTTCCATTCACATTTCCGGCGCCATTCAAAAACGGTTGCAGCACATTAGCCAAGTCTGCAAACTTACAACAATAGTTGATTGCTGCAGCGGGTGCAAGGTACATGTTATCGATAACATCTGCCACATAACTTTACTTTTCTTTTCTTTTCCGTTTCCTTTTTTCCTATTGTCAAGAGCAGCCCAAATATGGATCGATCCCAAATCTTAAACAATAGCTAATTGTTACTGTTATCGATAACATCTACTTACTTTTCTCTTTAATTTCCCTTTTGCGAATTGTAAATATATGTTTGCTGCAAACTTAGTTTACATCTTATCGATAACAACTACTTTGTTACTCGATAAATTCATTGAATGTCCTACATATATAAAATCATAACAATATACATTGCCAAATATCGATCATTTTTTATTGATCAATTTTGCATTGTGAAAAGGCATAAATGAGAAATTTCGAGTATTAATCAATGAAATGCCCAAAACTCTACAATAGCTCATTCCTGTTCAAAACTACATGTTATCGATAACATCTGCCGATACAATATATCTGTCATATATATATAGCTGGTGTAAGATACAAAATATTGATAACTTTTAATTGATAAATGTTGCATTGCCAAAAGGCATTCAGCATGATTTGCTGATATTAGCTTGCTACTTTTCCAGCTACATCTGCCAAGTAGCTTTTATCGATAACATAGGCTCCATAAATTGTCGTAGCTCTTTCCCCATATGCCGCATTTGCTGATAATATCGACAAGCAACTCAAAATGTGACAAGTTGTTATCGCCTTTAACTTTGCCCACTTTCCTGCTACGCTTTGGTCTATATCCGCCAACTTGGCGATGAACTTGATTTCAGTCAATGCCAATCAAGTGGCGCCCGAGCAGGGACACTGTTTTATTTTTTTCTTTCTGTACATTTGTGGTTGTTGTTGTTGTTTTTGGTTTTGTCTATGCAGTGTCTGTGTGTGTGGGTTTATCGGCGCTTACTTTCCTTTCGGCTGGTTTTGCGTTTAATCGTTTTACGTAGCAGTAGCGGCCTGATCGACTATTTATAGCATCGACGTGCACAAATTGATAATAATTTGCGCGCTCAGGTGCGAGCCAAAAGCTAGAAAGTGTGAACGTGCTCCAAAGGGAATGGCATGGGGCATGGGGTAGGGGTGCACATGCATTAAACAAGAAAGTAGGTAGGGGGGGTGATCAATTACATAAGAACAGCGAAATTGAAATGGACATCAGTATCGGTATCGGTATCGAAGTTGTGTGTGAACTTAAATCTCAAAGATTACATAAGCGAATTGCAAGCGCTGAGCGCTTTCCAAAAAAGTGAAAATTAGGACAAGTAAATCGAGTGCGTGTGTATGCGTGTGTGTGTGTGTGTGTGCGTGTATGTGTGTGTTGGTTTAGTACAAGACAGTTTGTCAACTTGCCTCCGCTTGTTGTCGCTGCGACTGCAGCTGTTGTTGTTGCTGCTGCTGCTTGCTGCTGCTGCTTGCTGCTGCTTGCTGCCTTTTGCTGTCTGTTGTGTGTTGTGTGTTGTGTGTGTGCTGCAAGCGTTGCCTCTTTTGCAGTTACCACAAACGCAACCGCTTGCCACTTTCCTTTGTTTCACACATTTTATACATATAGTACATATACATACATGTAACTCTTCACTTTTTTCTCTGCTTGCAACGCAAAAAACAAACAACATAAATAAAAAATGTTTCAAAAAAGAAATATATATATATATACGGTAACAAAGTCTTGGGCACAAAGTTCGCTAGGGTTTGTGTGCTGCTGTTGTGTATAACACGCGTATATGGTTGAAGTTTGTAGTGTTTTTTTTTGGTGTTTTATGTTTTATATAATTATTGCAGTCGCGGCAGCGGGCGCTGACTGTACGATACGCACGCCACGGGCTCGTGTTGTTCAATGAGTAAAGCAAATCGCATGAGCGCAGTCGCCACTCAAGCCCCAAAAAGCTCCATCGCAAGAGGCCCAAGCACAAGCACAAGCCCAAGTCCAAGTCACGCCGAAAACAAAAATCAAAAGCATAAGCAAAAAGCTGACATCCCCCCAGCAGCCCCCCAACTCCCCAAGCCCCAACCCTCCAGCATGACCATTGCGGCTGCACTTTCGTTTTCATTCGTCTTCGCTGCCTCTTCTCTTCCCTTCCCTTCTCTTCTCGTACAACACTTCGTATACGTGAGCTGGGCAACGTTTTGTTTGTCAGCTCGAAGCTGGTTTTGATTTCTGTTGCTTTGACTAGCTCGAAAGCTCGTTTTGCTAAAAAGCTCTTTAGAGCTCCGCCTGACACTGATCGTGAGCGATTTACATGTTTGCTTATCATCGTTTTATTGATTTTATGTCTGCAAATCGAGATCGCTTGTCGTTTTTATTACTATACACATTGCAAGCACTTTAATGGGTACACACTTTTCTCTCAGTGTGTGTGTATAACCTATGTCATGTTGACAGCTGACATGCCAAAATTTCTTTAACATATTCGCTGCATTTCATAAGGTTTTTAGCCAAGTCACTTGAATGGCTTTAATCAGGGCTTAAACCCGTTTGCGATTACCTTGGAGTCTCTTTTACATGTTGTTATTTTATAACGGGATTATACCCAGCATTATTAGGTGGTGTTGTTGGCATGAATTAAGCGTGCTCTCATTTACAATTTTAAATATTTACAGAAATATTTAACAAAAAGTGGCATCAAAAAGTTTTGCTTTTCATTATAGTTTTGAAAAATACTTTTCAATTCCCATTGTATTTGTATGTGGCTTGAATCTGAATTCACAAAACTCTTGCCATATTATTATTATGTTTTCACGAATCGTTTCCAAAATCAAATTCTAGACTGAAATTATACTTTCTATTCCTTTATCACATATGCGATCGTCTTTATTCTCTATCTATCTTCTATTTCTCTTTTTAGCTCTTCATTTTATAATATAATATATACTAATATACTAACTTTAAAAAATATTTAATTTTTCTTTTCTATATTAACAAATTACGAATAATTTTTTTATTGTGTTTTGGTTTAATTGGGTTTTTCTGGGTTTTGCCCCGATCCGTGCAACAAATGCTATACCAATACTTTCATTTTGGTTTTGATATCCAGAACTTAACGTAATTTAACTTTATATCTTTAATTTAAAACTGCAAATTTTATGTAAATGTTTTCTAATTTTATATAAATTTTTTTGTGTCGACTGTCAATAGTCGACAATTAATAAATAAGTAAATAAAAGATAATTGAGTTACTCTTTGAATAGGTCTAATATAGCCCAATTTTGTTGATTTCACTCTTAAAGACATGAAGTTGAACTTATTAAACTAATAATTTATGAAACAAACAAAAATTGAGATGTTCCACTCTCGCTATACTCTTTCGCTTTTACTTTGTATTAATTCTTTATAAATATACTCCCAGAATTCTTCATTTATAATTATCTTAAGTTTATAATTGTTAATTGATATTTTTCAATATTATATTTACTTTATCATTGATTTTTTTGTAATTATATTATAACTTTCTGTGCCTGACTGCATCTAGTCTAGTAAATCAATGAATAAATGTTCAACTCAACTAAGATTCAATATGTTTCCGTTTTTATATATATTTTACATCTGTATGATTTCACGTTTTTGCCACTCATTCACTTTCTTTTCAAGCTGGCTCAAGTCAAGCTCCCTTTTAGCCTTTAAATAGTTGCTATCATTTCGCACACTTTTTCCCACGCTGCCCGTAAACGCAAGAAAAAAGCTCCACCCATCCGAGTGCAATGTCTTCCA
The DNA here is from genome assembly GCA_035042425.1 of Drosophila flavopinicola. NCBI lineage: Eukaryota > Metazoa > Arthropoda > Insecta > Diptera > Drosophilidae > Drosophila > Drosophila flavopinicola. Next base: position 177,454 of record JAWNLL010000453.1, on the reverse strand, counting down.
GCTGAAGCGCTGAACGTTGAACGACCCCCAGAAGAAACCCACACGACAGTAGATGGTAAATGGCAGATGGTAGATGGTAGATGGTGAGCCCCCACTTTGCACCGCTGCCCACATTTGCTACTCTGACGCTGTCAACACGCGTAGTTGGCATCTTCATTCATTCATTCATTCATTCGTTGGTTTCTTTCATTCATTAAGTCATTCAAGTGCCTTGAAGCGATATTCGTTGAACTCTGCACGAATTCGCTCTACGATATCTGTAAGGGGGCTGAGGGGGCTGGGTGGGGGTGGGGTCACTCATACACATACACACACAGGGCATTCGCAGCATGCGTGAACCCTCAAATGAACTTTACTCTACACAGTAAACAAAACTATGGTTTCAATCTATAACTCAAATTGGTACTAAAGGAAATGAGAGAGATAAGAAAAGCATGTGCATTATTTAGTAATTTATGCACCTAATTCTCTTTTGACACGGTTTGAAAATACATTTTTTTGTACATTTTTGTATATGATTTGAATCTTTTGGGCTTTAATTTTTTAACAATTTTTATTTTTGGAAAATTTGTTCAATGTTTTTTTACACGTTTTTTTCTGGAACCAATCTACCGTTTAAACAGAGAATTAGGTGTATTATTATATACATCATAGACCAACAGCTTCACAATTATGAAAGTATTATATACATGAAGTTTACAAATTCATATATATTTATATTTAAGAGCTTATGAATATAATTGAGTTTCATATTCGACAATTTCATATCAACAATCAAGTATTCTTCTGCGATTTGATCACAGAACTTTTAACTTTGCAAGTCATGTTTCTAAGTTTTGTGATCCGCTAAACTACATCCATTCGAAGTTAAAAGCTCCAAAACATATGCTGACTTCTAAAACAAATGTCGTTTTAAAACTGGCTTTTTTCTTTTAAATGGAGAATTTTCCAATTAACTCGAAAATATACGAATATACCTATTAAAAACTAACTTATGACTTGTTTAAAAGTTATTTCATGCTGTTTTCAAAAAGGTAAGGGTATTTTCCATTCGGAGACCTTGACATTTTCTAAAATCGAAAATCTAGCTTTTTTCCTTTTGCTCAAAAATAGCAATGGAAATTTTTTTAAAAAATTCTTCTCGGGCTCAGCTGTGGATTTGATGTATGAAATTTCCATCAGATGTTGTTGTGGATTTGATGTATGAAATTTCCATCAGATGTTGTAATACCATATTTTTATACCCTGAACCCATTAAAAATGGGTAAAAAGGGTATTATGGTTTTGTGCAAATGTATGTAACAGGCATAAGGAAGCATCTCCGACCAAATAAAGTATATATATTATTGATCAGTATCAACAGCCGAGTCGATCTAGCCATGTCCGTCTGTCTGTCCGTCTGTCCGTCTGTATGAACACACAGATATCAGAGACTACAAGAGCTAGAGACTTCATATTTGGAACATAAGTTCTCCTAATCCCGGGACAGATCAAGTTTATTTCATTTGATCGATAACTCATCGCATTCAAAAGTTATCGATAAATTTTGATTTTAGACTAGCGTTTTTGGGACATAACTTCAAAGTTATAAAAGCTAGAGAGCCCAAATTTGGCATGTATAATCTCGAATAGCATACACATGTAACAAATATTTCACTTTTTGGATACCACCCCCAAACCCCCCAAAAGTTAAAAAAACGCATTTTTGAATTGGAATTGCAATTTGGTTTGGTAACACATATTATCAACAATTACTTGCCCCAAAAATTTCAATAAGATCGGACAATAAACACAGAAGTTATTTAAGATTTAACTTTCCATTGTGTGGGGCTCAGCGAAAAAGCAAGCTAACTGCTTAAACCGCTTGCACTGCTTATACTGCAGCAGGTGTGTGCTTAGATTAGTATGAATGATTGTAAGGACTGGGTTCAGGGTATCTCGTAGTCGGGCACTCCCGACTAGAGCACTCTTACTTGTTTTAATTTGATGCATAGTGTAATTAGTAAGGCATAGCTTACAATTTAATTCAATATGCATTATAATCACTTTTGGAATAATTTGTCAAGTCAGCAACTAGCATTTCTTGCTGTGTATGCAGAGTGTACACACACACAGACACACATGCACACACACACACATGCACACACAAACAACACACGCACACCTCATAGTTTAGCTAGTTAAATGGAGTCAAATAAATTGTCTACGCAAGACACATCGTACATTATTTGTTCCGCCCGCTTCCGTCAGATTCCCATCCAGCTGAAGTTTAGGACGGGAGAGGCTAGCAGTCGCACCTGGGCAATGGTGCAATGGTAACGGAGCAGCTGCCTCGGGTTGACACTGAAGCCGCTTTTCTCATTTGCAGTTGGCAACTTTCGTTTCGCTGCATTTTGGGCGGTCAATGCGCTAGCCAAAAACTCAGCCAGCCAGGCAGTGAGTCGCGGCTGGGGAATGGGGGAATGTGGGAATGGAGGGCAGGGAGTATTAATATTTATGCGTTGCACTTGAGAGCGTTCCTAGCAGCGGCAAATCAAGACCAGACCAGACCGTACTCCGTACCCCGTAGCCCGTAGCCCGCAGCCCGTGTTCCGCATCCATCCAGCGGCAGCAGCTGGCAATTGAGTTTATGGCCGTTTTCCGCGACCTGAGCCACAAAACCCGACCGAAAGCAGGAGTCGGAACGGCATTTGGTTTCATTGTGGCAATTATCCGCAACAGCCACGTCAGAACGTCATTGGCTCTCGACTGTGCGATACTCTGCTCGTTGCTTGAGTCAGAAACGTAATGTTTGCATTGCGAAGATTTCGAGTTCATTTTTAAAAGTGGGCGGCCACATAATCCCAGGGTATCATGGTAACTAAACCTTACAAATAAATATTTCAATTTGAAAATGTACGGAAAATACAAATTCCTCTAGTTTCAAATTTAACTATATTGATATTTAGTATCATAAACACAACATTAAATTTAAAAAAAAATCTTATGTTTTACTGTTTAGCATATCATATTAAATTATATTATTTGCTAGTCTAAATAGTCTAATAAATCGCATTGGTTCCAGAAAAATGAATCATCACTTTCAATTATGTCAAATTCCAAAAATGCTCTTTTTTTGAGAACTTATTTCCATCGTACTTTCTGCTTTAGACACTGAAGCTAAAGCAAACTGAAAATTTGTTCAAATTGTGTATTGTATAAATACATAATTTTCGAAAACCAAAATCAATAAGTTTACAACAATTTTTGATTATTTATTTTTGATATGAATCAAATATACATATAATTATTTATGTGTAAGATATAAAAATGTCGTGAAATATATATTGAGAAGATATTTTATTTAAGTATTGAGCTTGACTTCAAGAGATCATTGCACAATTGATCACAAACATTTTTGAATGGTCTAGGTTTTGTGATATAAAAGTTGTTGACAATAGAGAAAATAAGTATACGTAATAAAATTAAAAATAATAATTGTTTGATAATTTAATTTAAAATTTTATACTTGCACTGGGAATTTCAATGTTAAAAGAAATAAAATAAATAGCACGTGGGCAATGTAGCCATTTAGCGATTGAAAACAGAGTAAATGATACCTCACCTGAGCTGTGTAATTATAATTCATTTTGTTAACAAAATCATTGGCCAGGCCTCGACTAGACGCCACCACCTCTACCAAAAATGCATTATTCAATACATATATCATTGTTCAAGCTATATGCATCGTTAATTTATTTATTTTTATTATTTTTTTTTTACAATCTTAGACTCTAACAACCTAACGGTTCGTCCCCCGTCTCCAAAGCTCCTGCGCCTAATTGCAATCATCTTCGAAACTGAAATATAAACTTGTAATTGCAATTGTAATCATAATTGTTTTTGAATTCCATTTAACGGTTCCTCGGCGCATCTAATTGGGCAAACGCATTGAGCTAACTTTTATTATTATTATTTTATTTCAGCTAATTTACGCACCCATTGTTTGTACAATGAGGAAAGCTCGGTGGCTTACTATGTATTATTAGCTGCCCAGGTTGCGTAACATCTACCTTGAGCATTACTTACAAAAACAAAAAAAAAAAACAAACCATTCGGATATTTGCTCTAGAAAGCAGTCTTTATAGTTTCCGCTTTTCCAAAAATTAATTGCAATTTTTGCCAATCTGAGCATATGATATAAAATCAGAGGAAATAAACTCTCTGATTTGGTATGTCATTATCTAAGTTGAATATGAATTTGTAATTTTCCAAAAGAAGCTCTATATTTAAGCAAATTGGCAGCACTTAAATACTGAAACGTACTCATTAAGTTGGCTGCGCCACCCAAATGAGCATTATCGATTAATTAAAATACCCATACAATCTGCTCAATATTCACATCTTTTATTTTGCCATAAATATTTCTTAGGCTATCTGCTAGCATCGATTAGTTTTATGCGAAAAGTTTACTGAGCCTTAAAAAAGCATTTAAAAAATTACTAAATCGACAGCTTTTGACGCAAATTTACCAATTGCAACTGAATTTTTTGTTAATTATACATTTAACAGGAGTTGCACGTAAATTTCAATCCCTCGGTAAATCTCCCATAACGTATATCTTTTGGCAACTACGTGACAGATCTCAGAGTGTATACAGTTGTGTTCAAGCAAATAGTACCAGCTGAAATGTAACAATTATTTAATTGTATAATTGTTGCTCAATATGACAAGTATTGTTTTTGAAATCATTATCAAATCTTATTTTATTCATGTACCAAAATACCACAGAGATAAATTTGGCACACCAGCTAAAGTTATCAATCGAATTGAAATGAAAACAGTATGAAAATTGTGCAGTCTTTTAATATTTAAGATAAAACCTAATTGGACATTTCTTATTTTTAAAAACTTCATGAGAGTGATTTTAATTTTTTTTTACATATAAATACATAATGATAAATAACTTAGTTTTCATCGAAAATCAAAAATACGAAAAGCCTTAAAATTTAAACGCAGAATTGATGTAGAGGTCAAAACATGATCAAATTAAAATTTCGAAAATCGAATCTGTTTTGGTAATTTTATGGGAGTTTGATATATTGGAAGGCAATTTCCAGGCTTATATTGCATCGAAATATCAAAATTTTGAAAATGCCCAAAACTGAAATGCACAATTTACAAGGAATTAAAAAAATGATCAAAACTGCCTCGATATCGAAAATTTTATCAGTATTGACAACGTTATGGCAGCCCAACATATTCGACTTATCATGGCTTGTTTATCATCGAATATACGAATATGTTTAAGATTAAAATGCAGAATTAATATAGAGGTCCAAACATGATTGATATTTTCGTTTTAGGCAAATAAAAGGAGTGCCTGCTTATTTAAGCAAAATAAAGCAAAAGCGAAAATTGTAATTTACTCATATGCTATATTTTATTTATGTATGAAACAAAAGCTTAATGCAACTTTCTAATTTCTTCATTGCAGGTAAGCTTTCAAGCCGGGCTCCACTCGTTGCCACAGCAGCTGCAGTAAAAGCTCTTTAAAAGCACACGCTAACTGTAAAGTGAAGCAGAGCTTTAAATGTATGTGGTGCCTAAAAGATCTTTGGAATGCTTTTGCGGTTTGAGTACTCGCTAAAATAAGGTTTGAAATGCACTGTAAAACAATGATGTTAATTTTCATTTTGTTTATTTATTCGTTAAACGTAACAACTATTCAAATTGAAACATTGATTACTTCGTATGCAACTTAAGGGCTAATTGAGGTACTTCAAGTGTACGCGGCGAAGTAAAAAAAAACTCTATATATATATATATATATATATATCAGACACTCGCACAATAAAAATTAAAAAAAAGGTATATATATATATAGTGTATGAAACAAACAAACGTATTAGCATAAATGACTCGATATTTACAAGAAGCGCTTAAGTGACTAAGGACAACGCACAGAAATAGGAGCAGCAAAGCGAACTAAAGCTTAATAAATTATGTGTGCGATGTTCAAACACGCATTGAGAATTAACTAACTAAAAGCTACCCAAAATTACGAGCATACTCCCAATAACACGAGCTTAAAGTGGCGCCTAAGCTTGGGATTAAACTTGGCCACAGGGAAATTCGTTTAAAAAGCATTGATAAAGCGCATTAAAGCTTAAAGCTTAACGTATGCATTGCTTAAACAGTCGAGCTTAATTGCACTGAACATGACTGGAAAATAAAAAGCGTATCAAATGAATGCAAACTGAGCTTTGGGAAATTCGTTTAGAAATGATTGCCTTGACTAAACTTTCTAAAATGTGCAGGCGAGCTAAATTGCAATGAATGATTGATATTAGGCGTATAAAATGAATGCAAATTGAGCTTTAGAAAAGCAAAAGCAACAAACATTGCATTTTGGGAAATATTATAGAAAGCACATTAAAGCTTGATTGGGATTGACTCAGCGCTTGAAAAAGAAACATTCTTAATAACTAAACAGTGAGGAAATCGATAAGAGCCTAATTCAAGCTTAATTGCATTGACTGAGTGCAATTAAGCGCAGTTTAAGCTCAAAGTTTAGCTTAAGTCTAAGTTTAAGCAGCACTTTAAGCCATTGTTATTGAGCTACACGGCTAACTATTTGGCCGAGCTACGAGCTTGGCAATGGCCATTGTCGCACTCGTTCCACTTCCGCTTCCGCCAGCGTCTCATTGAGGGAACGCTTAATGCGCCACTGTTGCTGCTGCTGCTGACCCACCGGTCTCGTGCTGGGCGTCAGCCACAGCTGCTTGATGAGATCGGCGCCCTTCTCGGCGATCATGACCACAGGTGCATGGATGTTGCCATTGGTGATCGTTGGCATGATGCTGGCATCGATGATACGCAGACCGGGTACACCGTACACCCGCAGCTGTGGATCGACCACCGCCCACGGATCGCTGGGCGGGCCCATTTTGGCCGTGCCACTCATATGATAGATGGTCATCGTGTACTGCCGGATGTAGCAGTTCCAGTAGCTGTCGGTGAACAGCTTGAGATGCTTGCAGTTGGGCAGCGGCTTGCTCCAGAAGCGTGCCCCGAAACGCTTCATGGCCTGCGTCTCACCGACGGCCACCGCCGCCTTGACGCCCTCTCGCAGCACATTCACATCGTCCGGATGGGTGAGGTAGTTGTGGTAGAGCAGCGGATAGCGCAGCGGGTTCTTCGATGCCAGCTTGATGTGGCCGCGACTCTTGGGGCGCAGCATCATGGGGAAGATGCCGAAGACGTCGCGATTGTTCACCTCGCCAAAGACCTCCTGGTAGAACTCATCGGTCAGGCCGTGGGCGGTCTTCACCTGGGAGCCGCCATCGGACATCACCGATGCCGAGGTCATCATGAAGTTCATGTCCGGCCAATCGTCGCTGGCGTTGGCGTATTTGGTATTGATGAAGGCCACCGCCTCCAGGCCAATGCTGGAGGTCAGCGGACCATCCTCGGTTATCGCATAGCGCAGCGCCGTATTGATATTCACCATGCGCTTCATCACAATCGAGATGGGGTAGTCGATCAGGAAGGCGATCCCACCCACAGCGATGTGATCCTGCAGATTCTGGCCAACGCCAGGCAAGTGCTGCACCAGTGGCACACCCACACGGGCCAGCTCCTCGCCATGACCGATCCCCGACAGCATCATCAGATGCGGAGTGCCAATGGCGCCAGCTGCCATTATCACCTCCCTGGTCGCATACACATTCTGTAGTCGGCCATCGCGGATGAACTGCACCCCAGTGGCGCGTTTCGTCTGCGGATCCGTCAGCACCTTGGTCACGTGCGAGAAGAGCGCAATGTGCAGATTGGGACGCAGTCGAGCCGGTCGCAAAAACGATTTCGCCGTCGAGCTGCGCGATCCGCGACGCATGTTGAACTGGTAGAAGCCGAAGCCCGTCTGCTGTTCTCCGTTCACGTCCACAAGGTCGTAGCCCATTTCCTCGCCGGCCTGCAGAAAGGCCGGGCCAATGGGCGTGTTGTATGGCGAATCCTGTACCGTCCAGAGGCCACCTGACAAATAAGATGGGATTAAGTCAGGAGCTCTATAGGCATAGATATAGCTGACATTGTTTCTGAATTGAGCTTGTTATAGAAGCAACAAGGTCAAGAGAAGAAGATCAACTTTGGCCACATTTGAATATCATGACATAGCTTAGAAGAGCATTTAAATAGCATATGAAAAACAGGCTGAACTAATTGTTTTAAGTGTACACAAGCTTTTTCTAATTTATTTAGTTGCGGAAGCAGGAATGCTTGAAAGAAAAGACAATTTATTGTAAGCTAAAAGAAATCTAAAAATTTGCCTGATTATTATAGCTGCTAGGATGTAAAATGTTGGAAAACACAATTGGCCCAATCAGGTCAAACTGACAGTAGCTAGCCTTATCAGCTGATTCAACTACACTGTGAGGAAGAACGAATACGGCCAATAAAGTCAAATTTTGAGCCAAAAGGAACATGGGAAAACTGGCCCAAGTGAATGAGCCAACTACTATCGGAACATTTCAAGCTTTCAACGAATTTGTAAAAAAGAAAGAATTTGGACAACGAAGTCAACTTTATGCTTAAACGAAAATGGGAAAACTGGGAAAACCAAGTGAATTATGTAAATACTATCGGAACATTTCAAGCATTCAAAGCCATTTATTTGGCCTATTCAGAAACAATATCTACTTTGGGTAAACATCTGCTTACCTGTGCCATGGTAGCGCTTATTGCGCGCCAGATACGGATTGCGTTGATCCTCGGACTTGCGGAAGTAGGGCAGAATCTCCTCGTAGGACCAGCCGGGATTACCGAACTCCGCCCACTGGTCAAAGTCGCGTCGATTCGCGTATGTAGAGCATCGTGTTTAGCACGGAGCTGCCACCAATGACCTTGCCGCGTGTCCAGCAGCAGCGTTTGTCCTTCATGGCCTGGCAGGCAGTCGACTGAGGTTGCGTGCTGAAACGGTAACAGAGAGCACACGAGATGGAATATAGTGGCAGTGAAAGAGATAGCTAGATAGATGGAGAAAACGGCAAAGGCAAACAATTAGCGAATGTGTTGGCAGGGCTTTCATCATTAATCAACGGGTAAACACAGCACGACAATAACGTCGCATTAGCTAAAGCTAACTAAGCAGCGGGCCGCTGCCACGCCCACTGCCAGACACGCCCAACGCCCTCCGGCTTTGACCGTCTACAGCTAAACAGAAGCAGGCAACAAAAAGCGTAGACGGTCAACAATTGTTGGCCACTGGGCAACTTTATTACAGCATCGCCGCCAACAACAAACAACACAACAAACAAACAAACGAACCAACAACAGCAATTGTTGTTGTTGTTGCTCATTAGGAAAAAAAGCCACAAGCTGCTGCGGCTTCAATTGAAACTCAGGCCCTCAAGCTGTACACTTATCCGCAACATTATTTGGCATTTAAGTCGATTGCCTTGCGGCTTATGTTTAAAAATGCCAAAGTGCCCAAAAGTATTCATTATGGCTAGTTAAAAGTAGCTACAAGGATTCGCATGCCTTGAGTCTTGGGGCTGCAAATGCTGTAAGCTGTAACTCTGCTTTAACAAGAGGCCAACGCTTTTCAAAATTTCCTCGTTACACTCTTTTCGAAGAAAATCGTATATTGACTTTGTGCTGAAGTTTGTAATGCCCAGAAGGGAGCGTCGGAGATCCCCAAAAGTGACCTCCAGTATGCTTAGAATGACAAGGCAAATTGATCTAGCCATGTCCGTCTGCCTATCTGTATGTATGCAAACTATTCCATCAGTTTTTGAGCTATCGCAATGAAACTTTGCAGAAAGACATATTATTTAGAGAGACAGCTTATTGGTTGGAACCGGCCGGATCGGACTACTATATCTTATAGCTGCAATACAACTGTAAGTCGGTTTTGGCCATATATCTGATATTTTCAAAGCTATCGCCTTCCATTTCCTTTTACAGTTTAACATCCTTATAGCTCATTAGTGTTTAAAATTTCATATCAACTCAGTTATAAATAGCAAAGATATACGTCATTAAATATTTTGAAAGTACATCATATATTTTCATATTTTTTTTCAAATATCAAACAGCTTGAATTTAATATTTAGAAATAAAAAATCAAGAACAAAAAAGTCAAAGTTATTACAACTACTACTTCAAACAACGATAGTTGGAAGAATTCAGGATTGGTTTGCTTACGAAATTCGTTGGGGGATTTTCAATTTTCGGCATACTTATTTCCGATTTAGCAAAACTGTCAGTTACTTGCTGTCAAATCAATTATAGGATTGTCAGATGCCAAAGCCAATTTGGCTAGCTAATTGTATTTACAAATACAAATAGTAGCTGTTACTAAATTATAAGTGAATTATTTTTGATTCTGGGCAAGAAAATTTAATATTTATAAAAATGTTGCCAGTCAAGTTTTGAAATCATTTTGGCAAACTTTGATTTCATGTTCTCTTTTGTGACTAGTGAATTTATAAAATGAAAAGTGTACAAATTGTACAGTATAATTTTAGCCATGGGCTTAATTTGAAAAAAATATACTACAATACGAAAGATTTTAAATCCACGCAATAATATGTTTGTATCACCAACAATTATAATCGGGTCTTAAACGAATGTTTAAGTTACCCCTGATAAAGAAAAGTATAGAACTTAACAGCAATCTTTGAAACTATCTAATGAAATAAAACATTGATGTTTGTAAGATGTACATATTTCATATAAAAATTTATATATTACATCTCTTGAATATTTATTCGATTTAGGCTATTATGCATTGCTTTCAGGAACTATCTGGCACATTCCACACTCTAATATTGCAGTTGAACTGCAATGTTGATCTCAATTTGTGTACAAAACGCCTACAACTTTAGATGAAAAGAGCTGACAACTAACTCTCGACGCTAATTAGTTTCGTCTGTTCATCTGTGCCGTTACGCGTTTGTTAAACACACAGGAAACTGCAGCTAGCAAACGCACGAACTGCAAATTAAATGTCAGCAGATGAAACGAAATGAAAATGAAACAATAGCAAAGCAACCAACAACCAACAATCGACAATCGACAAACGAGCAACAGAAATCAGCAAACAGCAAACAGCTAAGCAAAAGTGCAGCAAAACTGTTGCACACTTTAAACATGACAAAACAATTAAGATTGAGCCTAGACTAGAGTGTTATGACTATCAGATGCCTTGTCATCATATCTGAAGCATATTAAATAGCGTTTCAAGTTTCCACAGTGAAGCAATTGCAATTGCAATTTGTTTGATAAGCTGAACAGCTGATGAGTTAATTAATGTTTATACTAATATTTAGCTGCGTAAGGCATATGAGAACATATATACCAAATTTAGTAGTTGTAGTTAGTATAAGAGCTGAGTTCAAATAGACAGCCCAGACAAAACAGTGTTGAATTGAGTTTCTGGCTAGCAAATTATTTAAAATGCAACTGCAATTTGTTTGATAAGCTGAACAGCTGATGAGTTAATTAATGTTTATATTAATATTTAGCTGCGTAAGGCATATGAGAACATATATACCAAATTTAGTAGTTGTAGTTAGTATAAGAGCTGAGTTCAAATAGACAGCCCAGACAAAAGAGTGTTGAATTGAGTTTCTTGCTAGTGTTTGCTCAGCATTGTTCAAATTGATGCTACCCCGGCAACACCTCTGACTATGAACAGGGTATATATATGCACAACGGAAACGAAATGCCAGTTGCGGAAAACTTGGCCAGCTCCAACTGCGAACAAGACGCGTAATGACAGAGCTGGATTAAGATTGCAAATTGCAAATTGAAGACTGCAGACCGTCGATTTTGGATTATGGATGTTAAATCGAAGAGTAGTAAGAGTTTCGCATATGAAAGTGTGCAACATTTGCTTATGGTTTATTGATTCATGATCACTCACTGATTGCTGATAATCTCGTGTTTAGTTATTTGCTTGACGCCTCTGTTGCCCCCTCCCCTCCACCTTCCCAGATTTGGCTGCCAAAACAAGTTGGGCCCTGATTAATGTGCTGGCATTAATTTGGCTGTGGCGCCTGCCACCTGCCATTAGCTCTTGTCCCACTGTGCCGCATTGTTGGGCGTAGTTCAGGCCATTGGCTATGCGCCTTGACTCAATAAATCATACAAGTCATTGAGTCATTGAGTCACTTCGCAGACTCAGAGTCAGAGTCAGAGTCAGAGTCATAAAAATATCGAACTTTCCCTCTGCTCTTCCCATTTCGAGTTTTCAGCTCCAAGTGACGCAATTTGTGTGTGTGTGTGTGTGCTTATTTTATTAGCCATTTAACAGTTAGCGCACATAAGTGTTACCAATTATTGTTAGCTAATTTTTGTGGCCCTCTTCGAGTGCAATTATTTTGCACATTACACATTTATGGGCGGTCGCTTCATACTTTTGTTTGTGCTTCGTGTTGCTCCCCTTCATTTTTTGCTTTCTCTCTCTGTCTTGCGTTTGAAATTTTCGACTGTGTCTAAGTGGAGTCACACGCAATGTTTGAGTTGAGCCTACTCTGAGCTGCCATATAAACGGTGAACTATATTACCAAAGTAATCATACATTACCATATAAATGACTGTCATATTATCTGCACCCAAAGAAAGAAACATAATAGCTGTAAGCTATTGAATAATCTTATCTGAAATCTTGCTATACTACCATTACTAATAGCCACGAGTAGAAGTTCTTACGGTTAATAACCAGAACAATACGAAATCTCAAATATAATTAGTTTATTTGCGATTTGAGAAGAGATGTGACTGGCTCTGACCTAGTTTAAGTAAGTTTACTAAGTAAATAATGAGGCAATAAACGATACTCAAATGTTATGAATGTATTAACATATCCATAAGCCACTTAGCCAAAAGCATTATTAAAATACAGCTGATTGCCCAAATGTCTGGTTAAATTTACTTATTGAATCTTAATGCTGTTATTATTATAGTCAAATTTGAACCAAATTAGCACTAGAATGTTATAATCATTAAATTTAAGCCCAAAAGCGTACAGGCATAAAACACAAACCGGTTTCTGTTGAAGATGTTATCTATCTCAACTCGAATGGTTTCTACATGCATTAAATAGATGAACTTATCTTCAACTGACTGTCCACGTTTGTGGCACAAATTCAGTTTTAAGGGCCGTTACAAACGTGCGAGTAGACAAAATGTAAGCTGACTTAAGCTTTAGCTTAATACAAAACATTTTGTTTCGCTTTGCTCGATTATTGCCAATTTAAGTGTTAATTCAATTGACATCCGCAAAAAGAGAGCCAGTCATGTATATACTTGCGTATATGCCACTAGCTGATGTCAAGGCTCCGATTTGCCATGGTAATGTTATTGTGTGTTTTTGCTTTTTGGTCGATTTGGTTAATAGCATTAGCAAGTTCGTGTCCTAAGTCTTTTGATTTGCAGCGCTCCAAATAAATGATAAAAGGAAAATTGTGAAACTTGCTGCTAAGCTTTTTGCACACATTTTTGATGACGCTGTTGACATATCAGTGACAGATATGCGAGTGTGTGTGCGAGTGTGTGTGTGTGTGTGTGCGAGTGTTTGTACGTGTTAGTGCAACTCTCAGTTTTCAATCTCTTGAGCGTCTCTGCGTACCTCTTTTTTAAGCGGCTCAGTGAAGCCTGTCGCGCTCTCACGACTCTCTGAGACGCAGCCGAGCGGCGACTCTTTAGCTGCATGCATACCCTCGCAACAGGGTATACTAGCTTGCTCACCAATTTTGTAACATATTTTTGTTTTTTGCAAAAAATCCGACGGAATTGATTAAAACACATTGTAAACGCACATTTTTCGGCTCCTAAAGTATGTATACATGGTTATATCCTTGATCAACGTCTGTATGTGTGTTTCTAAGCAAAGTTCTCAATGCTTGAAGCTATATGTTATATATATATATATATTTTTATATAAACATTTTTTGTTTATTACAATAAAAGGTGTGTGGTGTCTTAACTATTCGTAATTTTATTACAATCGTCATGTTAGGGACTTTTTTCTCGCTTACTTACAAATATCAAATTAATATTTGCATAGCATAGGTAAAAAATTTAATAAAAAATAAAGATATATTTCCAGCATGTTAATGAGTGTGCTGGATCGAACTACTATATTAGTTACGTAGTATGCTTTCTACATTTTGATTTCCGATTGTAGTTGTGAATAATGAGCTGGAGAAAATCAAATATGCAGCTATACTTCTTATCAATAATAACAAACAACAAAAACAGCAGAAATAATTGTTTGTTTTCTACAAGATTATAGCCACACTCACAATAGATGAGTGTTCTTATGGCCAGAGCATGTAGCATTCGGTGTGCTGATGATAACTATGTCTATGTAGTTGTTTCATGTATTTTGGATTGGCAATTGTGCCCAATGCATTTGGCCAGCTAGCCAGCCAACTTTCAGCTGCTGTTGCTGCTGCTGTTGTTGCAGTTGTTGTTGGCCCGATCTGAGCTGGTGTTGTGTTTCATTTCATATCGTACCATGCCATTTCCAGCGCCATCAAGCCTGTAACCGATTAACCCACTTAATGCGGCCCCGATCCGGTTTTGGCCGTTTGGCATTCGTCGCATTCAGATTGAGAAATTGCTGTAGGATATGCCGGGCCGGGCCGGGCCGGGCCCCTACCCTACCAACAAGCTGCATTCAATATGTTCAAGTATTTACAAACAACAGAAAACATTGGAGTCTTATGTCCAACATCCGAGTGCATTCGCTTTGGGGGCGTATTCCATGTCAGCTGTTGAGTACTCAAGTGTGCTGCGCCTCTTTTGGGGGGCGCTAACAAACCGGCGATGACATTAATGATTGCACGGCTGATTTGCTTAGGGTTGTAGCAGACATTACATAAGCTGACAACAACAGCAACAACAACAACAACAATAACAACAATATCAGCAGATCAGCAGATGACTGAATGACCTGTGATGGAGCAGCAGGTGGCTTTGGGCTCTGACTTTTGGGCACATTTTTCGTTGCTGTGAATTATTCGCAAGCATTCACTTAATGGATGTATGTGTGTGTGTGTGTGTGTGTGTGTGTGTCTTTGTTGCCTAATAAGTCACTATCCAAACAAATGTTAAGTGTCACTGTTAAATCAACGTTATTTATTTAACAGCATTTTAATTGCACACAGCTGCTTAACATAACAGCCAAATGCTGCTAACAGCGCCTGTCTTATTAACATAACTGTTTGCTTAAGGGCGCCATAGCTGTTGTTTTTCGTCTGTTACTACCGAACAATGCTAACAAGCACTGTTAACACTGTTGTTTAGCTCAAATTACGTGCTAGAATTGCTGTTGTCATTAATACCTGTTAGTGCATTGCACATCGGGCAGCACCAAACTGGGTTTGAGTTCTATTAACAGCTTAAATGCCATTTACCGCTATTTTGAGCGTTGCCACACTGCGAAACAATTTGAGCATTTCCTTTAGCAGAAACAGTGGACGTTAAACTGGCTTGTTCTTGTTATTAAACAAGACTTTTGTTTTACATTCTGAGCTTAACATAAGTGCAATGCAAATTGACAAGTAGAAGGGAAATAAATATACAAAATTGTATACAAAAATAAATATAGCTATGAAACTATTTGGGCGTGCTGCATAAATGTGAAATATATTTATTAAGATTTGTAAACACTTTTCGACACATGCAAATCATTGAAGTGCAACAGAGAATGTTGCAAGCAGAGTATTTTTCAGCTTGCACACAATAATCGAATCTGGTGAATTGCGGCATAGACAAAAAAACCAAAAGATTTAAACGATGCTGGTCAGGGATTAAGTTAGTCGCCCATGGGGGACAGGGCTTTTGGCCTTAGCAACTGAGCTGGCAACAAGCTGATGTTGTTGCTGTTGTTGTTGTTGTGTTGCTGTTGTTGTTGATTGCCCCGCCGCCTGCAACTGCCACACGAAAGTGATGCAATGGCGCGGAAAACAGGCGCTGATTGCCACACACTCCATTCAATTTAACTCTACGGGTGTGTGTGTGGTGTGTGTGTGTGGTGTGTATATGTATATATATATATATTTCGTATGCATTTTGCCGGCAGGCAGCAGGTAAACAACAGACAACAGACAACAGGCAACAGCTCCCCGCTCTGTTGCATTCAATTACAAACAAATGCAACCGAGTGAAATGAAAAATGGAAATGCTTTGCGGTCTCTGGTATTCGTTTTAGTTTATGGACGCATGCTAATGCCAATGGAATTCTGACTGGCCAAAAAAAGCCACAACAACAACAACAACCAAACCAACTAATAATAAACAAGAAAAAAGTGAAACTCTTGTGGTCGCTAGGGCTGGGCCCTATCGAAACAGTTAAATAAGATTACGGTTTTGAAAAGCGTATAAAAAAAGGCTAACCTCAAGCTCATGAATAATAAACAAACAGGTGGCTAGCTGATCAGTTAAAGAGCTAGAGCTATTTGAGATAGAAGTCAAACGGTTCCTAACGGTAGCGCGTTCTAATTTCATTTTGGGATTTCATTAACGAACGAGCGAGACTGAGAGAGAGAGAGAGAGAGAGAGACTGAGAGAGCGTGAAAGAGAAAGAGATTGATTTGATTTAATTGCAAACTCGCTTTTTGGAAACTATCTGTTCTACAAACTACACACACACACACACACACACACAATTGAAGATGCAAGTCACGTAGGCAGCGCAAGAAGAAGAAGAAGAAGACAATCGAGTGCTTTGACTCAAAATAAACAAAACAAACAAGTGAGAACGTTGCAGTCGGGCGGAGCCGACTGCGTAATACTCTGATACCATTTTAAGAACAGCTGAAAGCAAGTGAACAGAAAATTTTTGCTGGTGTTTGGGTGACCCGAAATCGGCATTCCAAGTTTTTGGGAACGGGGGGGGCATGGTCGATCTTAAGAGGGGGTGACCAGAAGTCTATCTACCAATTTTGGTGACTCTAGCTCTAAAACTGTGGAAGATATAAGCTTTCGCGATTTTTGGGGGCGGGAGGGGGCGTGGCCCCAAAAAATTTGGCCGATCTTTAGAGGGAGTGACAAGAAGTCTATCTTACAAATTTCTTGACTCTAGCTCTAAAACTGTGGAAGATATACATTTTCGCGATTTTTGGGGGCGGGAGGGCGGGAGGGGGCGTGGCCCCAAATTTTTTACCGATATTTAGAGGGGCTGACCAGAATTCTATCTTCCAAGTTTAATGACTCTAGCTCTGAAACTGTGAAAGATATAAATTTTCGCGATTTTTGGGGGGCGGGAGGGGCGGGGCCCCAAAATTTTTTGCCGATCTTTAGGGGGGCTGACAATAAGTCTATCCTCCAATTTTGGTGACTCTAGCTTTAAAACTGTGGAAGATATACATTTTCGCGATTTTTGGGGGCGGGCGGGGGCGTGGCCCCAAAATTTTTTGTCCGATCTTTAGAAGACTTGGCCAGAAGTCTACCCTCAAAGTTTGGTGGCCCTAGCTCTTAAACTGTGCGAGATATAGGCTTCCGTGTTTCGTGGGGGCGGGGTGGCTGGGGGCGTTCTAGTGGGCGTGGCCGGAAAATCCAGGACGCAATCTTTTGGGCTGGTCAGCCCTAGTCTAAATTCCAAATTTGGGGACTCTAGCTCAAAATTGCGGGAAATATACACGTGTTATCGAATTGTGCATTCATGTATATCGATTTTCGCGATTACGGGGGCGGGAGTGGGCGTGGTCAAAATTTTGTTTCTGTAATCTGTAGAGGACGTCACCAGTAATATATATTCCAAATATGGTGACTTTAGCTCTAAAACTGCGGGGAGATATAAGCATTTCAAATTAATTTTGGAGGGGGGCTGGTGGGCGTAATAATGGGCGTGGCCGATTAACCTAGGATCCAATTTTTTCGGGAGGTCACCAGCAATATACCTACCAAATTTGATTACTCTAGCTTCAAAATTGTGGGAGTTATTCACGTTTAATCGATTTGTGATTTGAGGTGTATCGACATGTTATCGATTTGCCAGCCTCCCAGTGGGCGTGGCATAAATTTGGAATAAACTTGATCTGAAGCAGATAGCTATAATCATAACGCAAAAGATTTCAAGAGTCTATCTAATATCGTTTCGGAAATACGCGCGTTCATCCAGACAGACAGACGGACAGACGGACGGCCTGACGGACATTCGACAAAACCAATATACTATGAGTACCTTCGGTATCAGAGTATAAAAGCGTGACCTGCAGATACCCTTTAAGCGGCCTAGAAATATGGCATATATAAGTTTTATTTCTACAGATGGAGGCGAGTTTTTAAAAATCCATTTATGAATTCATATCAAATCAATAATTATTTTCGTTTTTATACTCTTTTCGAAGAAAATAGTATATTAAGTTTGTCCTGAAGTTTGTAACGCATAGAAGGAAGCGTCGGAGACCCCAAAAGTTACTGCCAGTATGCTTAGAATGACAATACAAATTGATCTAGCCATGTCCGTCTGTCTGTCTGTCTGTCTGTCTGTCTGTCTGTCTGTCTGTCTGTCTGTCTGTCTGTCTGTATGTATGCAAACTAGTCCCTCAGCTTTTGAGCTATCGCGATAAAACTTTGCACAGACACTTATTATTCCAGGGGACAGCACATTGGTCGGAGCCGGCCGGATCGGATCACTATATCTTATAGCTGCCATACAACTCGAAGTCGGATTTAGCCATATATCCCATGTTTTTGAATCTATCGCGGTGAAACTTTGCACTGATACTTATTATTCAAAGAGACATCACATTGGTTGGAGCCGGCTGGATCGGATCACTATATCTTATAGCTGCCATACAACTCGAAGTCGGTTTTGGCCATATATCCATGTTTTTAAAGCTATCGCGATACAACTTTGCATAGATACTTATTATTCAAAGAAACATCACATTGGTTGGAGCCGGCCGGAGCGGATCACTATATCTTATAGATGCTATACAACTGGCAATAAATTAAATAAATTTAGAACAAATGTTACGATTTTGTACAGCTTAAGAAATTTCAGTGGTGCAGTTGGCAGAGTGAAAATTGCCTATAGGTTCGAAAAGAGTATAAAATCTTCGGCACGCCGAAGATAATCCTTCCCACTTGTTTTTTTTAATTATTACTGATAAGAATCAGATCTCATTTGATTTTTAAATGTAAAATCTTTCCCGTTGGAAATCGATGTGGCGCAATAAACGTTCCTTTCAAGTCAATGAATATTATTCAATTTAAAAATAATCATACAATATTAATAACATATAAAATAAACAAATTTTGTTTTTAATAATATTATTTTTGTAAAAAATAAAATAAGCAAATTAACATTATATGATATACACAATTTTTATTTTTAATTTAACTTCAACTAAATACATTTACATAATAAAATATATTCCATAATTTATTTATGAAAATTCCAAAGAAAAATAATGCACATGAAAACTCTAAAACTATATTTGAATAAAATAAAAGAAAACTAAAAAAAAAATGTCTAGCGTGTGAGAATATATATGTCGACCACTGTATATCAGTATATCCAAACCTACATGCCAAATAGTCCAACTAATCCAACTAAATCTAATTAATAATATAAAATGTATCAAGTCTTGAGTGGCCCATTTATTGTATATATTACACAAGTCTATTGCACTCTAATTGAAGTATTGAGAGGTCATACAAGACACAACAGGTGGCTGCCAGTTCGTTACACAATGTGCACACTGTACAGTGCAATATCACTTTTGTTCATTATGAATGCATTATTCAATGCAAAAAAAGAAAAGAAAATAAATATATCCATCCATTGTCTATTGCGGCTTTGCGGCAAATTAAAACTGTCCATAGGCCAAAGTCTTTCCCCATCAGCACCATCAGCTCCATTTGGCAGTAGTATTTGAGTGTGAAAAGAGATCGCAAATAGCCGCACACAATTTGACAGATTGCTGCTAACTGAAAGAGTTGCGGTCAAAACTATATGAATACCAACTTCCATTTGCCTTAGCAATTGTGAAAATTGTGGCTGATCGAACTAAACTTAGCAAACTTTGTATGCAACTAGTCTTATGCCACTGGAATGTATTTAACATTTGAGTTAGGCTCAGCAAGTCGTTGTCAACATGATTATGAAATTCAATAGTTGACATTTTGATATTACAAGACTTTGTTGAATAAGCATCGATAAACTGATCAAGCACTTTTCATTTAAAGAACCGTCTTGATGTCCGATGACAAACTCGCTTAAAGAGCAGTCTGCTCAAAGCTAACTTGCACTTGATTTTATTTGTCAAATACACCTGTGCTTTCAAAATATTTACAAACATTGATGAGCTGTAAGGATATTCAAGTGTACTAGGAAATTGAAGGCGGTAGCTTTGAAAACATGGGATTTATGGCCAAAGCCGCCTTTCAGCTGTATGACAGCTATAAGATATAGTGGTCCGATCCGGCCGGTTCCGACCAATGTGCTGTCCCTTTAAATTATAAGTGTCTGTGCAAAGTTGCATCGCGATAGCTCAAAAACTGAGAGACTAGTTTGCATACATACAGACAGACAGACAGACGGATATGGCTAGATCAGTTTGTTTTGTTATGCTAAGCATAAATGTGGTATCTTTTGGGGGTCTGCGACGCTTCCTTCTATGCATTACACACTTCATTTGAAAAAGTAATGCTAATGAAAAATACCTTTCATTGAAAGTTCTTTTAATGCAATGCATAAATTTATAATTGCCAATATTGCATGCACTGATATTTTGAGTGAAAACTTTATATCATTATTTAAATATATCTATAAGCCGGAACTTGAAACTTTTCTTAAGAGCCTTACAGAACTTCAGTCAATCAGTCTAAGCTTGACTTTGAAATCGGATCTAATTGAATTCATCTCTTTCTATATACATATTTAAACATGTACTATATTAAATGTTGTCATGGCTTTAAGCCAAAATTTGTTAAATGTGTTAAACAATACAATAATACTGATCTCAGGACAGTTCTAATTTTCAAGTGATTACTGTACTTGCATTTAGTGTCCGCATTCGATTTGCTTCACTTTGGCACGCAGCTAATGATTAATCAATAAGCGCAATAATCAAGAGCTGAGCGCTTGAGCATTTGCATATTTGGCAGTCAACCGGCAAGAGATTGAGATTGAGCCACATCATAAATATGGCCAAAACAAGTGAATGGAGTTGGAGATGGGAATGGGAATGCAAATGGTAATGGAAATGGCAAGTCAGCATTGTGACGCATCAGCAGAGCCGAGCTTGGGGCGTGTTTTGTTTGGTTTGACTTGACTTGACTTGACTTGACTTGACCGAAAGGTGGCAAACTGAATGACAATTGTGTGCTTAGTTGTCCGTCTACAACTATTATTATTATCGCCATTACTATTTGGGCTGTCCTCGTCTTTAAGTGTGTCACTGCGAAGGCCTCGTTGCTGTTTGCTTTTGTAACTTTGAACTCACCGATACTTCCAGTCCATTTTGGACTTGTGCAGATAGAGCGAGAGCAGCGGCACATCCGATATTTCCGTCTCATGCCCGCCGGCCTCCAGCAGCAGCACCTTCCAATGGGGCACCTCCGTTAGCCGGTTGGCCAGCACCGTGCCCGCCGACCCACCGCCAATGATGATGAAATCGTAGGCCAACTCCACCTGGGGCACATTGAACGGTCGATTCTCCGGATCGAACAGATCGTAATTGTAGTATGCTATTGCCGCTATCAGGAATGGCAGGATTGTCAGCTTGCCCACGCCCACAACGGCGGTGGTCAGCTTGATGGCGGTCGCTATGCCCAGACCCAATTTGGTGGCGCCCACAGCGGCGACGCCAGCGGTGGCAGCCGCCTTGGACGCGGCACTGGCCTTGAACAGTAGCCCACCCACCGAAACGGCGGCGGCGCCCAAAGCGGGCACAACAACCATACTGGTCAGCTAATATCGCTATCGATCTCTTGCGTCTAATTTATGCGCGCTCCTTGAAACACTTCTCAACGCTTCTCGCTGCGCTTCGCTCTCGCTCTCACTCGCCTTTTATCCCGGCTTTTGACACTCAGCGCATCGCTTTTCGTTGGATTTTCTTTTTACCAAGAATTCGCCTTCGACACTTTCATTCACATTCACCAATCACGTTTACGATCACGTTTACAATTGCTGCTGTTGCTGTTGCTGTTGTTGTTGTGCACTTCGTCTTGGTTGTTGCTGTGCACTTTCATTTAGGCATCGCCACAAACAAACAAAAATACTTAAAAAAAAAAAAATCAACAAAAGTGCGAGGCGCGTTGAATTCCTCGTCGCGTTTCGACAGAAAAACAAAAATATCAGTTTGAATATTCGAAAAAAAAGGCAACCGACTCGTTTGGCAGCCGCTGCGTTTCTGAGCCACAAAATCAACTCGTGTGCGACGTTTTGTTGTCTGCTTCGCATTGCTTGTTGCAAGCTTTGGGGAAGCGGCTGCGCATGCGCTCGCCCTCTCAGCAGGAGCTAGCTCTCTCTCTCTCTTCCTCTCTCTCTCTGTGTGTGTGTGTGTGTGTGTGTGCAAGTCGACGCTCACGTTTTGGAGCTGTGCACGTGACACGAACCGCAAACACGACGTGTTCCCAATTCAAATGTTTATACACCTGAACTACTCTAAGTCAAATTTGGTGTAACTCAACTTAACATAAGTCGACGCTCAAGCTCTGAAGTTGTGCACGTGACACGAACCGCAAACACGACGTGCTCCCAATTGATACGATACTAAAGAAAGTCAAGCTAATAATTTGGACTTGCTTGAAATTTGTATACAGTCAAACTTGCCTAAGTACAATTTTCTTAAGCTCAACTTAACATAAGTCGACGCTCAAGCTCTGAAGCTGTGCGCGTGACACGAACCAAATACAACGTGTTCCCAGCTACGATACTAAAGAAAGTAAAGCGCATTGTTTGGGCTTGCTTCAAATGTTAGCACATTCAAACTTCCCTAAGTCAAATTTGCTGTAACTAAACATAAGTCCACGCTCACGGAGCTGTGCGCGTGACACGAACCACAAACACGACGTATTCCCATTTTATACGATAGTGGAGAAAGTAACGCTAATGGTTTCTTCAATTGTCAATACAGTGAGCTTCCATAAGTATAATTTTCTATACCTCCATAGCTCCAACTTCATCTCTATAGCAAGACGTTTGCTATAACTCATACCAAAATTGGGTTCGCTTACTCAATATGTCAAAATTTAGGCACAACATTGAATTTATCGCAGTTTAATGAGGTTGGTGTTTATATTTTGGAAATCGAAAGTGTGCATCAAGTTAAATTCCCTCAAATTGAATTTCTTGCATCGCATTCGTTACAATTAACCTGGTTAAAACATATGTATATGTACAGATAAATATGCTAATTGCTTTTAGTCTTTTCGGTTCACATTCGTAATTGATTTACTGGCAGCAGCTGGTAATTGACCTCAGTCTCATTCACTCTTCGCTTGTCTTCTTTGTGTCGCATTCGTTATAGTTTTACAGGCTTCATTCTGACACACAGCGTGCTCCCTTGCTTTACAATCTTCTTTTAATTATTATTACTATTTGGGTGTTCCACATAATAATCTCAAAGTAATATGCTTAAAAGTAAGTTAAATATTATTGAACTATCGTTTTTGATCAGAAATTAAGAACAAAAAATATATATTTTTCTATTATGCTATTATATTTAAATAGTTCTCAACAAAAATGTCCGCAAAATAATCAAAATTGGTTAGATAAATGTATCTCAAAATCGATATTGTAGAAAAAATATTCCGATATAAACCAGTCGAATTTACGCGCCTAAACTAGATTCAATTATAATACGATATTCACGTGGGAGTAATGATCAAATATTTCGTCACGCGCTCATCTCTAATCCATAAAATATCGCCGTTGGAGAGCGGAGTGGAGCAGAGCGTTCCAGCTTGCTGACTCCTTTTCGGCAGCAGCTGTTGCGAAACTGTCGAGTACTCGTATTCGCACTAGTACTCGATTGCATTTCGAGCACATAACCGATTGGCAACCGTTTGGCGCTGCTCCCTCTTGGCGAGAGAGCGAGCGAGAGAGAGAGAGAGATACTGCTTTTTCGAATCTTGGGCATTTCTTGCTTTTTACTTTACATTATTTCACTTAACTCTCTTTTTTATTTGACTTAACCAAACGACCTTCATGCTCACTTAACAGTTATGTGCACTTAGCTGACGATCTCCAGCTGGCTATACTGTCCATGTGTGTGTGTGTGTACTCACGTAAGCCATTTGGCCCAGTCTGAGCAGCGCGATAAGGAGTTGAAGTAATGTCGCCATCTCCCCAATGGCAACGGATGCAAAACTGAAGCAAAAGAATGACAACAAAAGCGAAATACCTATACTTGAATGAATTGGCGTAAACCAGTTGGAAAACTCAAGTCAATTACAAAGCAATCATTTCGGTGTGAGCCAATCATTTGATTGGAAATGCAATTCAATTGAATTCAATCACGACTAATCATATTTAATGATATACATTTTTGAGCGTCGCTGTTAATGTTAAGGCTCATATAACTGAGCCTCAAATACCTATTGCTGTTAGCTGTTAGCTGTTAGCTTGCGCTACAATGACGATTTGTACATTTTATAGCATAATTATAATTTATCAAATATACATTGCTGTCAAACAATTGATCAATGAATCGAATATACTTTTTTTGGCATTTTACTTTCTACGCCTGTAAGACAAAAGCTGTGAACTTATATTATTTCACACATTATTAATGGTAGCAGACAAAAAAAACTATCATTTGTTTAAGTTTTGTCAGCTTTATGGAATCGAACTCAATTCAATTCAATGATTTTTACAGACAGCAAAAAATATTGCTGTTAACGTGAAGCTTCTGTTAAATATCCAATAACAGAGCGTCAATAACATGCAACTGTTAAGCACATCTAAATATTTTTGATAGTAGTAAAAGATGTATAACGCTTCTTACATAAATCAAATATTTTATAGTATCGAGCTTGTCATCTATAAGACAATAAACAATTATATTATTTGCTGAGGAAAATCAGCATATCAACAATTGATTTGTGAACATGTTCGCTTTCTATAAATTGGTCTCATAACATAAACGATTCTAATTTGAACCGACAAGTAACATTATGTTAGCATAACAGCGCATAGCTCACTCACAGCTGTTAAGTGTATAACATGCATATGTTATTCCCACAAGTTGACTTTAAAGCGTGGGATCCCAATTAGAATCCACACGATATTTGGCATTCCACTCGTTTCCAAATCAATTAAAAAGTACCGTAACGCGACTTAATAACGTTATTCGAATGTCTCAATCAAGTGCTTAAATTGCATCGAATTTAATTACAGTAACGAGAAGAGGAATGCCGCTGAGGCTTATTGAGTAGGCTCGTTTATGTTTTGCCCTCAAAGACGAAGCGTAACAAAACGTAATGACAGCAAATAAACAGAGCGACAATAAAATGTGAAGTCAATATACGATTGTTGTTGTTAATGTCACAAGGTCAGGCGACCATCGGTTTTCAGCGTTTTCATAGCTGTGCGTGAGTTTTCCATGCGAAAATGTGTCAGTTCCGCTGTGAAAGTCCATGCCTAAAAAACAAAATGAAACGTCACCAAGCAAATATTGTTGACCAACAACAACTTGAACAACTTGGCCATGTGCTGAGCAGGCCCTTCAATGAGATGTGAAGTCGTTTATTGTGCTCCAAGAATGCTCAAGGGCTGAGAAGTGGGGCAGTTATGAGTCGCTGTCATTGAGGAATGCAGCTGTGGGCCACATCAAATAGGGGCAATCTCCAAAGTTAGGCAACGAGCCCTCAAATTGCCCCCATAAAATCAAATTAATTACAGCTTCACTTATGAAATTTGGTATATGGTTATTTTGTATGCTGGGTTTTATCAATATTCAAAATTCCAAAAGTGTTCAGCATCAAAAAGAAAATATATTGGGTTTTTCCACATGTTTTCATTGCATGAGAAAAATAACATATTGCTATAATTCTGAGGATAAACCTCAGATTATAAACTGATTGCTTTTCGAGTTACAATACTAATATTACTTAATGCATATATATTTTAAGCAGCTCTTTAATTATCCTAAATATTTGTATCGTCCATCGTATAATAAGCTTAAGACTGAACAGAGTTTTCAATTCCAAGAATTCATAAATGATATAAAAACAATTTCTTAACATTCGTTATGCTTGAAACTACAAAATGTCAATTTTTAAAAATATTATTTTGTGATATTATCTTTAATCAAATAATGCAAGAAATTTGTGTGTGACGATTTCACTTTCACTTATGAAATTTGGTACACATATATGTTCAACTGTTTACTGACAATCTATCAAATTGAATACAGATTGCGTTGAACAATTCAAGAGTTATTCAAGTATCGAAATTTGAAAGATGATCTTGCCATATATATTTAAAGTCTTATGTTATGCCAACAGATGGCGCTATTTGGCAATTGTTTAGCTTAACACTTAACATTCTCATAAAGAGATGATAATAGGCAGTTGGGAAACATGGGCGGCTAAGTGAAGCACAATAAAAGCACTTCCGCTACAATTATGAGCGACACACAAGTTTCCGGTACTTAGGGCTATTTAGTATTTGGCTCTTTTGTCACTTTCCTAATCAACACCGAAAAAATTTACTTAAAAGCAATTAAAAGTGAAATGCAAAAATGAAAAACACTTAAAGCCACTCAAACGCAAAAGAAGAAGAAGAAGGAGCAGGTGACATAACGGTGAATATAGTTGTATATATATGTATATATATATGTATTGAATGTGGCAATGAATGAATGAGTAGCGCTTCAAATCGAAAATGAACTTCATTAAATGACAAAAGCAAAAGGCAAACAAATTGCCGAAGCAAACAAAATGCGACAAGTGCGCGTCTGTATCTGTATCTGTAACTCCTAACTGTAACTATATGTATATATATATATGTATATATGTTTAGTTGTCAATATATGAGGCCAACCACAGAGCCAAACGGAGCGTGGCTTATTGCACGAGCACTACGTGACCTATTCCCAAAACTTACAAGCCGAACCGCACTAACCACAATCGGATGCTACTTCCCAGATGTACATATGTGTGTACATATGTGTATGTGTATATAATCACATGGGGGTTACCCCACACTGTTGACTGGTAGCCGAGGCAGTAGCTCTTGGCTGACATCGCTCATCTCTAATCTGTTGCCTAAATGCCAGCAAATGAATTTGTGCACGTCATCGTTTGCCCGCTCACTCGTAATTCATTGTCAAATCAGCGTAACACATCTCGGCGACTGGAACTCACATTGCGCACTATAAACGTCTCGATTTCGCACTACCTATGAGCTTCAGACATACCCCACCCTAACCCTAACCCTAACCCTAACCCTACTCTACCCCAACCTAACCATACACTATCGTTTGTCCATTACGTATACGCTAATTGCTCCAACTCGTGTCATCTAGCCTGGGAATTTGTTTAAATAATATCATATTGTACAATGTACAAGTGTATGCTTATTGTTATTGCATACAGTTCTTGCATTTTGTATTACTATCAGAAAAGTCGTAGGATTACATTATATCGATTGCTACAAATGTTGCATCAATGTTAATTGAAATAGCCCAAATTTTTCATTTAAAATAATCATAAAAATATACTCTTAAATATTGCATTTATTTTTAAATTAATTTTGACTTTCATTTGGTGTATACAAATAAATGAATGTTAGTAAGTGAAATTTAAAAAATGTTTCCATTCAATACATTTATAATTGTGCAGTTATAGCTCCATTATATTTGCTTTTATATTTATTATGCTCAAACGGTTTGAATCACGAAACAAAAGTTCTTATAAAATAAGGCGCATATGAACAATTTTCAAATAATTTTAGGTTGTTTTCTGTGTTAAATAAAGAACAGTACATTCATGATTTTGGAATGGAGCCATTGACAGGCACTTTTTTTTGAAAAACAATAAAAACATACTTACTACACTATTAATACCAAAAATTCTTGATTTGAAATCCACTTTTTGTTATATTTAAATTTTTATTTTTCCTTATTGAAGAAATTCGATATCAATGAAACTATGCTTCTAAAAATCATGATATTATTTATATATATATATTAATATATGATCATCTAATATCCTTTTGCTACAAGTTAAACTTATACTATTGCTAGGAAATACTGAAGGAAACTATTGGAGAATAATATCGTGAGCTATTGGAATATTGTATGATTTTATGATTTCATAAAGTTTAATATATAAGTTGCCTGTTATTTATTTCTAGTCTTGAGCTGCATAAATCAATGGGAGCTCATAGAGGCCTTGAAAGCTGAAGTTATCAAAATTGCTATGAAGTTTTCCCTACTTTAGACCCCGATGCATTTTATTGCAAGCTTAACTTCTCATTGCTCATTGATAAAAACTAAGACAACTTGTTGTTTTGAGAAAATACAAAACAGTATGCAGTCAAATATATTTTGTTTTCCATTGTGAAACACGTCTTTTAATTGAAATTAATCACTATGCATTAAACTGCTGAAAAATACAACACTTGAAATACTTTTGTTCGAGCTGGTCGCGTGGGGGGCGCACTTGAGGAGCGCTCCATTGGGGGGCACTTGTGCGACCCCCACCGATTAATTACCATCCGTTTGTATGCATGCCCAAAGAGTTGGATGAGCGCCCAGTGCTCAGGCGCCAAGTGGAATGCGGCATAACAATGAGCCAAACATTCGACACTAATTGCAAAAGTGAAAGCTATCAATCATTGGCCAAATCTATGCCCCAGACCCAGACCCAGTCCCAGTCCCAGTTAAACAGCGAGCTATATGGCTGCACACGACTTTATTCACGTAAGATCAACCAAAAAAAAAAAAAATCAAAAAATTAATATAATAATAACAGCATTGTTGGACCAATTTGTGGACATCTTAAAATCTGGATTGTGGGGTATGTGGATTCAGTTAACGCAGGCGAGCGTGTGTGGGAAGGGGGGGGGGGTTCATCTAATTGTAAATTGACAGGCGCAGACCTGAAAGAATAAAGGAAAGAACTTATCAAACATGGTAAAAGCTGAAAATCTTTTTTTATACTCTTTTCGAAGAAATTAGTATATTTAGTTTGTGCAGAAGTTTGTAATGCATACAAGGGAACGTCAGAGATCACCAAAAGTTACCTCCTGTATGCTTAGAATGACGTAACAAATTGATCTGACCATGTCCGTCTGTCTGTCTGTATGTATGCAAACTAGTCCCTCAGTTTTTGAGCTATCGTGATAAAACTTTGCACAGAGACTTATTATTCAACGGGACAGCACATTGGTCGGAACCGGCCAGATCGGACCACTATATCTTATAGCTGCCATACAACTCGAATTCGCTTTTGGCAATATATCCCATGTTTTAAATTTCCTGCATATTAATCGCGAACTATAATATAGCCTATGCAAAAGCATAATATAAGATAGGGAAATCTATCCACCGACTCCAAAAGAACATAAGATCTTCGGTACGCCGAAGATAATCCTTCCCTACATGAATGTCGAAACAAAGGTGTCCCAAAGGGGTTTTACTTACCAACTGATTCAATGTTGTCTGTGCCTGTTGTCGTGGAATATATATATATATATATAATCTGTAAAGGCAGATACGTTAGTTAAGACAATCGTATATACACTTTTCCTTCGACTATTACCTGTTAAGTAACTAGTATACGTATTGAAAGCAGGAGAGCAAAGGACCTTTTTCTTTGCTCTCTTGCGTGCTTGAATGATATTTGAATATATGATGTGTGCATTTATAATCTGTAAAGGCAGAATTGTTTGTTAAGACAATCGTATGCAATAAACCTAGTATGTATGCATTAAAAATCTGCAAAGGCAGACGCGTTACATAAATAACATAATCTACACTAGTCCCTGCTGATTCTTACCTGTTAGTGTTTCTGGTCCATCGTAAGATCCTTTTCCTTAGGTGTATAGCGCATGGACCACATTAGCAGGACTTTGTAATCCATGTTTGTGTAGTTTGGTCGATGGGAGTGGGTTAGACTCAACCAGTGGCCATGCATTCAATTAAATGAATTAAAAGCTGTTGAAATAACATAATAATATTCAGTTTGAAATTATTTTAGCAATTGCTTTTGTATCTTATGCAATCGGTTGATAATAATGCATATTCACTTACCGCACATATACCAAAGTAAAGCCAACAGCCTAATAAATAGAACAATAAAACCAAAATTAAGTTTTCCGCTTCTAAGAATTCTTCAATATCCATTTTATTATAAAAATGAAAAATTATATCACTAAAAGGAAATTTAAGCACTTGTAACTCTTTTTTTTCGAGATGTTTTCAGTACGGAGCACAGAATGAGAATGAGCTATTTGGGATTCTGTGTTTAGGGCCTCGACTCGAAATTGTCAATTTGCTGGCCGCCGCCTACTTTGATATACAATAAAATTTGTAGGCTGCTTAGCCTGCTGCGATTTAAATTTTTAAAGTTATTTCGTATTTGTTGTGCATTTGCGAAACCTTTGCGTGTGTTTGAGAGTCACTGTGCAGCGATCTCAGCCACGCTTTGAGGGTCACTGTGCAAAAGAGCCAAAAATGTACAGCTTTACAATGGCGCTCAAAGCTCTGCACTGGCTTTGGCATTTAGCTAAGCTTCAAACCACGCAGTGCGCCACAGTTTTGCAAGCATTGTTGACATTTGGGGGAAATTTCAAAATTTTCAAATTGGATTTATTTTGTATTCAAACTTTGATATTGAATATACTTATATTTAAATACGAATTTAGTGCGGCACATTTTAAAAGAAAGATAACTTATATTCGGTTAAGATCACGAACAAGTTTATAGCAAAAACTGTGTTATGAAGATGGGGAATTATCTCAGATATGGCTTACATATGCTTGATCAGCATTAACAGTCGAGTCAATATAGCTATATAGTACACTATATAGTACACTCTAATCTCAATTTGATTGCCCCAAACTATTAATGATTTACAAATATTATGTAAAATATGCCAACTGAAATGATCGCAGCGTGTTCAATTTAATCACTAAATAAAGAGTACAGAAAAAAAAAATGTAAGATCGTATATATAGAGCTTAGATAAATGGATGGAGTTAGCCAGAACGTAAGAGCGTATGAGCTGGTAGAACTTAAAGCTCCGTATGCTGATTGCCACCCAGATAATCCTGCTTGATCATATCGGCGCCCTTCTCACCGATCATAATGCAAGCGGCATTCGTGTTAGCACCGACAATATCGGGCATGATGCTCGCATCCATGACACGAAGGCCACTGGCACCGTGCACCCGGAGACGGGCATCGACGACGGCCGTGGGATCGGCGGCTGGCCCCATGCGAGTGGTGCCCACCGGATGGTAGACAGTGGTGGTCATATGCCGGATGTAGCAGCGCCAGTAATCGTCCGACTGATAGGCGATGCCATTGCACGCCTCCAGATCGACCTGATGCAGCTTCGCCTCACGCTCGTTGAAGGCACGCGTCTCCGGCAGACGCTTGTAGATGTTCAGGGCTCGTATGTAGGTATCCACATCGCGCTCATCCGTCATGTAGCCCGGATCGATGAGCGGCGCATCGAGGAAGTTGTTGCTCTGCAGTTCGATGCGGCCAGCCGAGAAGGGCTTCAAGTGCAGCAGGTATGTGATGTATGTGTTGGACTTCTCGTTGGCCGACAGGATGCTCTTGGCCACGCGCTCATTGAACCCAGTGGCGGCCACATAGCCACGCAGCTCTGGACTCTGCATCAGGCTGAAGAAATTGGTCGTCTGTATGTCCGGATTGGGACCATGCAGCGATGTCGTATTGATGAAGCCCGTCAGGGCCGTGGCCTCGTGATGCAACAGTTTGCTATGGCGACCCATCAGCAGATTGTACATTGCGTCCACCAGTTCCTCCTCGGTGGGCTTGCGGGCCGTTGACTTGTCTATTTGAAAGATGACGGGCAGGCTGGCGTGGTCCTTCAAATTGCGACCCACGGGCAGATCCAGCTTAACGGGAACGCCAACGCTCCTCAGATGCTCGGCAGGACCAATGCCTAAAGACATAAGCGCAGATTAGCAGGGGTGTAACAAAGACGGAAATACAAAGCGAACAAGGTTTCGGGTTCAAATGCCCTATGGATTTGAACTTGCAACCACATTATGCAGCTATCAAAATGAACATTCTGATGATTTTCGAGCTGCGCTTAAGTGAAAATTAAATTTTATGCTATCAAATTAAAAGTAAATAAACAAATTTAGAATTTGTTTAATAATTCTTTCTGCTAATACTTTTTTGAGCACATATTTCAGGTATTTGCTCTTTATATTTGATTTGATTGCAAACAAATTATATTTGAATAAAAAAACGAAGTATTCTTTACCACGGGTGATATTTTTGAAACAGTATTATAACAACAATTATGAACGCATAACATAATCATAAATATGAAGTTGTCATTATGGTTCATCTAAATAGCTGAGATCTGGCTAAACTGTTTGTGTATAGTATATATATATAATCATATAAGTTGCAATAATATTAAATATCCGATAAGCTGCAAAGGCTAACTTCTTAACCAGCTAATGTCTATCAAATATATCTCAATGTACTTCAATGTCTGCTCTTCTTTGGATAGCACTATCTCAGCCATAAAACGCTCCTAATATTCAATGATTATATTTTTATTTTTTTTGTGCTTTGACTATCTTATCGGTCTTTTATGGTTCGGCCAAAGATTAAAGACAGAAGCGATTAGTTATGCGCATAATTTGACATTGGCAAACCTTGGCAACTTGACATACACTTAAGGTCGGTACTGTGATTTTGTGACCAAATATGCCATCAGGTATACTTATTCTCCAAAGATCAAGCTACTCAGACTGTATCCAAGCTATTCCAAATCAACTCGCCAGTTATAAAACTGCTTCTAACAATTTAAAATATTGTTTGTATACACTTTTCAAAGTAAATAGTAGATTCATTTTGTGCTAAAGCTTGTAGTGCATAGAAGGAAGCATCAGAAGCCCTTAAAAGTTACCTCCCGATGACAAAACAAATTGATCTAGCCATGTCCGTCTGTCTGTCTGTCTGTATGTATGCAAACTAGTCCCTCAGTTTTTGAGCTATCGCAATGAAACTTTGCACATACACTTATTATTAAAAAGGACAGCACATTGGTCGGAATTAGTCGGATCGGACGACTATATCTTACCGATGCTATACAACTGCAAGTCGTTTTTGGCTATATCTCCCATGTTTTCAAAGCTTCCGCCTTTAAATTCCTTGTACACTTGCACATCCTTATAACTCATCAATGTTTAAAATAGCTAAGATATGCGTCAACAAATATTTTGAAAGAACAGTTCGAGATCTAAGTAACTAAATTTGATAAGGGTATGCAATATTCGGCTGTTACTGTTGCTGTTGTTATTTGAAAGATCAACACTCACCTGAGAGCATCAGAATTTGAGGGGTGCCAATGGCGCCGGCGGAGAGGATAATCTCCTTGCTGGCCCGCACCGTATACTCCTTGCCGCCACGATGGACAAAGGTGACGCTCTCCGCCCGCTGCTTGGCATCCAGATTGAGTCGCTTGACGTGGGCGTGTCGCAGGATGTGCAGATTGGGCGTATCCTTGTGCAGATGGGAGCGGGCGGTGGTGATGCGACGACCGCCATCCTGAGTGCCCAGTATGTCCATTTGACCCACAAACGAGCCCTCGGTGAAGTCCGGCGCACTGCCGTAGCCCATCTCGAGCATGCC
The DNA here is from genome assembly GCA_035042425.1 of Drosophila flavopinicola. Lineage (NCBI taxonomy): Eukaryota > Metazoa > Arthropoda > Insecta > Diptera > Drosophilidae > Drosophila > Drosophila flavopinicola. The sequence continues at coordinate 143,651 of JAWNLL010000453.1, read as the reverse complement.
CGCCCGGATCGTTGTGCGGAACTCATTGTCCGAGACGTAGTTGTTGAGGCCCATGGGTCCGCCGACGCCATGATCGCCCGGCTTGTAGCCCGGCCGTGTGGAGCGCAGATCCTCCGCCTTGCGGAAGTGCTCCAGGACATCGTCGTAGCCCCAGCCGGGATTGCCGCGCGACTGCCAGTCATCGAAGTCGAAGCGAGTGCCCCTTGCGTAGATCATCGCATTCATGCCATTGGTGCCCCCGAGCATCTTGCCACGCGGCCAGTGGCAGCTCTCGCCCTGCATGGCCATGCAGGCGCGTCCATTGGGCTGCGTATGGTACTGCCAATCCCAGTCGGAGAACTGTGTGGCCATGTGCCAGGCAACAAACTCCGATTCGATCGGTGGATCGCCGCCCGCCTCCAGCAGGAGGACACGCCAATTGGCCTGCTCCGCCAGGCGGCCGGCGACAACAGCGCCCGAGCTGCCCGCACCGATCACAATGAAGTCGTAGGGCTCCTGGAAGCCGCCCTTCTGCTCCAGCCAATCGCCCTGATCCGCCGGCCACTGCTTCTTGATTTGAAATCCACTTTTTGTTCTATTTAAATTTTTATTTTTATACCCTGAACCCATTAAAAATGGGTAAAAAGGGTATTATGGTTTTGTGCAAAAGTATGTAACAGGCATAAGGAAGCATCTCCGACATATAAAGTATATATATTCTTGATCAGTATCAACAGCCGAGTCGATCTAGCCATGTCCGTCTGTCTGTATGAACACACGGATATCAGAGACGACAAGAGCTAGTGACTTCATATTTGGAATATAAGTTCTCCTAATCCCGGGACAGATCAAGTTTATTTCATTTTATCGATAACTCGTACCGTTTATAAGTTATCGATAAATTTCGTTTTCAGATTAGCGTTTTTGAGACATAACTTCAAAGTTATAAGAGCTAGAGGCCCCAAATTTGAGCATGTATAATCTCGAATATCATACACATGTAAGAAATATTTCACTTTTTGGATACCACCCCCAAGACCCCCCAAAAGTTAAAAAACATTTTTGAAGGTACGACCTTGCAATTTGGTTTGGGCACACATATTATTGACAATTGCTTGCCCCAAAAATTTCAATAAGATCGGACAATAAACACAGATGTTATTTAAGATTCAACTTTCCATTGTGTGGGGCTCAGCGAAAAAGCAAGCTAACTGCTTAAACCGCTTGCACTGCTTGTACTGCTTGTACTGCAGCATGTGTGTGTTTAGATTAGTACGAATGATTGTAAGGACTGGGTTCAGGGTATCTCGTAGTCGGGCACTCCCGACTAGAGCACTCTTACTTGTTTCTTATTGAAGAAATTCAATATCAATGAAACTATGCTTCTAAAAATCATGATATTATTTATATATATATATTAATATATGATCATCTAATATCCTTTTGCTACAAGTCAAACTTATACTATTGCTAGGAAATACTGAAGGAAACTATTGGAGAATAATATCGTGAGCTATTGGAATATTGTATGATTTTATGATTTCATAAAGTTTAATATATAAGTTGCCTGTTATTTATTTCTAGTCTTGAGCTGCATAAATCAATGGGAGCTCATAGAGGCCTTGAAAGCTGAAGTTATCAAAATTGCTATGAAGTTTTCCCTACTTTAGACCCCGATGCATTTTATTGCAAGCTTAACTTCTCATTGCTCATTGATAAAAACTGAGACAACTTGTTGTTTTGAGAAAATACAAAACAGTATGCAGTCAAATATATTTTGTTTTCCATTGTGAAACACGTCTTTTAATTGAAATTAATCACTATGCCATTAAACTGCTGAAAAATACAATACTTGAAATACTTTTGTTCGAGCTGGTCGCGTGGGGGGCGCACTTGAGGAGCGCTCCATTGGGGGGCACTTGTGCGACCCCCACCGATTAATTACCATCCGTTTGTATGCATGCCCAAAGAGTTGGATGAGCGCCCAGTGCTCAGGCGCCAAGTGGAATGCGGCATAACAATGAGCCAAACATTCGACACTAATTGCAAAAGTGAAAGCTATCAATCATTGGCCAAATCTATGCCCCAGACCCAGACCCAGTCCCAGTCCCAGTTAAACAGCGAGCTATATGGCTGCACACGACTTTATTCACGTAAGATCAACCAAAAAAAAAAAAAATCAAAAAATGAATAATATAATAATAATATCAGCAGTGTTGGACCAATTTGTGGACATCTTAAAATCTGGATTGTGGGGTATGTGGATTCAGTTAACGCAGGCGAGCGTGTGTGGGAAGGGGGGGGGGGGTTCATCTAATTGTAAATTGACAGGCGCAGACCTGAAAGAATAAAGGAAAGAACTTATCAAACATGGTAAAAGCTGAAAATCTTTTTTTATACTCTTTTCGAAGAAATTAGTATATTTAGTTTGTGCAGAAGTTTGTAATGCATACAAGGGAACGTCAGAGATCACCAAAAGTTACCTCCTGTATGCTTAGAATGACGTAACAAATTGATCTGACCATGTCCGTCTGTCTGTCTGTATGTATGCAAACTAGTCCCTCAGTTTTTGAGCTATCGTGATAAAACTTTGCACAGAGACTTATTATTCAACGGGACAGCACATTGGTCGGAACCGGCCAGATCGGACCACTATATCTTATAGCTGCCATACAACTCGAATTCGCTTTTGGCAATATATCCCATGTTTTAAATTTCCTGCATATTAATCGCGAACTATAATATAGCCTATGCAAAAGCATAATATAAGATAGGGAAATCTATCCACCGACTCCAAAAGAACATAAGATCTTCGGTACGCCGAAGATAATCCTTCCCTACATGAATGTCGAAACAAAGGTGTGCCAAAGGGGTTTTACTTACCAACTGATTCAATGTTGTCTGTGCCTGTTGTCGTGGAATATATATATATATATATAATCTGTAAAGGCAGATACGTTAGTTAAGACAATCGTATATACACTTTTCCGTCGATTATTACCTGTTAAGTAACTAGTATACGTATTGCAAGCAGGAGAGCAAAGGACCTTTTTCTTTGCTCTCTTGCGTGCTTGAATGATATTTGAATATATGATGTGTGCATTTATAATCTGTAAAGGCAGAATTGTTTGTTAAGACAATCGTATGCAATAAACCTAGTACATACCTTGCTTATAAATAGCACCAACTAAAACCGCCAAGGAAAAGCATCAAAACTGTGTCTTATATATGTGTTTTTTTCTGATTTGTGTTTTATTTAGTGCTCATGCTTATATTGGTTGTCTTTCCTCCGTTATCAGCCAGGTTTTTTGGCTTTTATTTGTATTTTATGTATGCATTAAAAATCTGCAAAGGCAGACGCGTTACATAAATAACATAATCTACACTAGTCCCTGCTGATTCTTACCTGTTAGTGTTTCTGGTCCATCGTAAGATCCTTTTCCTTAGGTGTATAGCGCATGGACCACATTAGCAGGACTTTGTAATCCATGTTTGTGTAGTTTGGTCGATGGGAGTGGGTTAGACTCAACCAGTGGCCATGCATTCAATTAAATGAATTAAAAGCTGTTGAAATAACATAATAATATTCAGTTTGAAATTATTTTAGCAATTGCTTTTGTATCTTATGCAATCGGTTGATAATAATGCATATTCACTTACCGCACATATACCAAAGTAAAGCCAACAGCCTAATAAATAGAACAATAAAACCAAAATTAAGTTTTCCGCTTCTAAGAATTCTTCAATATCCATTTTATTATAAAAATGAAAAATTATATCACTAAAAGGAAATTTAAGCACTTGTAACTCTTTTTTTTCGAGATGTTTTCAGTACGGAGCACAGAATGAGAATGAGCTATTTGGGATTCTGTGTTTAGGGCCTCGACTCGAAATTGTCAATTTGCTGGCCGCCGCCTACTTTGATATACAATAAAATTTGTAGGCTGCTTAGCCTGCTGCGATTTAAATTTTTAAAGTTATTTCGTATTTGTTGTGCATTTGCGAAACCTTTGCGTGTGTTTGAGAGTCACTGTGCAGCGATCTCAGCCACGCTTTGAGGGTCACTGTGCAAAAGAGCCAAAAATGTACAGCTTTACAATGGCACTCAAAGCTCTGCACTGGCTTTGGCATTTAGCTAAGCTTCAAACCACGCAGTGCGCCACAGTTTTGCAAGCACTGTTGGCATTTGGGGGAAATTTCAAAATTTTCAAATTTGATTTATTTTCTATTCAAACTTTGATATTGAATATACTTATATTTAAATACGAATTTAGTACGGCACATTTTAACTGAAAGATAACTTATTTTCGGTTATGATCACGAACAAGTTTATAGCAAAAACTGTGTTATGAAGATGGGGAATTATCTCAGATATGGCTTACATATGCTTGATCAGCATTAACAGTCGAGTCAATATAGCTATATAGTACACTATATAGTACACTCTAATCTCAATTTGATTGCCCCAAACTATTAATGATTTACAAATATAATATATAATATGCCAACTGAAATGATCGCAGCGTGTTCAATTTAATCACTAAATAAAGAGTACAGAAAAAAAAAATGTAAGATCGTATATATAGAGCTTAGATAAATGGATGGAGTTAGCCAGAACGTAAGAGCGTATGAGCTGGTAGAACTTAAAGCTCCGTATGCTGATTGCCACCCAGATAATCCTGCTTGATCATATCGGCGCCCTTCTCACCGATCATAATGCAAGCGGCATTCGTGTTAGCACCGACAATATCGGGCATGATGCTCGCATCCATGACACGAAGGCCACTGGCACCGTGCACCCGGAGACGGGCATCGACGACGGCCGTGGGATCGGCGGCTGGCCCCATGCGAGTGGTGCCCACCGGATGGTAGACAGTGGTGGTCATATGCCGGATGTAGCAGCGCCAGTAATCGTCCGACTGATAGGCGATGCCATTGCACGCCTCCAGATCGACCTGATGCAGCTTCGCCTCACGCTCGTTGAAGGCACGCGTCTCCGGCAGACGCTTGTAGATGTTCAGGGCTCGTATGTAGGTATCCACATCGCGCTCATCCGTCATGTAGCCCGGATCGATGAGCGGCGCATCGAGGAAGTTGTTGCTCTGCAGTTCGATGCGGCCAGCCGAGAAGGGCTTCAAGTGCAGCAGGTATGTGATGTATGTGTTGGACTTCTCGTTGGCCGACAGGATGCTCTTGGCCACGCGCTCATTGAACCCAGTGGCGGCCACATAGCCACGCAGCTCTGGACTCTGCATCAGGCTGAAGAAATTGGTCGTCTGTATGTCCGGATTGGGACCATGCAGCGATGTCGTATTGATGAAGCCCGTCAGGGCCGTGGCCTCGTGATGCAACAGTTTGCTATGGCGACCCATCAGCAGATTGTACATTGCGTCCACCAGTTCCTCCTCGGTGGGCTTGCGGGCCGTTGACTTGTCTATTTGAAAGATGACGGGCAGGCTGGCGTGGTCCTTCAAATTGCGACCCACGGGCAGATCCAGCTTAACGGGAACGCCAACGCTCCTCAGATGCTCGGCAGGACCAATGCCTAAAGACATAAGCGCAGATTAGCAGGGGTGTAACAAAGACGGAAATACAAAGCGAACAAGGTTTCGGGTTCAAATGCCCTATGGATTTGAACTTGCAACCACATTATGCAGCTATCAAAATGAACATTCTGATGATTTTCGAGCTGCGCTTAAGTGAAAATTAAATTTTATGCTATCAAATTAAAAGTAAATAAACAAATTTAGAATTTGTTTAATAATTCTTTCTGCTAATACTTTTTTGAGCACATATTTCAGGTATTTGCTCTTTATATTTGATTTGATTGCAAACAAATTATATTTGAATAAAAAAACGAAGTATTCTTTACCACGGGTGATATTTTTGAAACAGTATTATAACAACAATTATGAACGCATAACATAATCATAAATATGAAGTTGTCATTATGGTTCATCTAAATAGCTGAGATCTGGCTAAACTGTTTGTGTATAGTATATATATATAATCATATAAGTTGCAATAATATTAAATATCCGATAAGCTGCAAAGGCTAACTTCTTAACCAGCTAATGTCTATCAAATATATCTCAATGTACTTCAATGTCTGCTCTTCTTTGGATAGCACTATCTCAGCCATAAAACGCTCCTAATATTCAATGATTATATTTTTATTTTTTTTGTGCTTTGACTATCTTATCGGTCTTTTATGGTTCGGCCAAAGATTAAAGACAGAAGCGATTAGTTATGCGCATAATTTGACATTGGCAAACCTTGGCAACTTGACATACACTTAAGGTCGGTACTGTGATTTTGTGACCAAATATGCCATCAGGTATACTTATTCTCCAAAGATCAAGCTACTCAGACTGTATCCAAGCTATTCCAAATCAACTCGCCAGTTATAAAACTGCTTCTAACAATTTAAAATATTGTTTGTATACACTTTTCAAAGTAAATAGTAGATTCATTTTGTGCTAAAGCTTGTAGTGCATAGAAGGAAGCATCAGAAGCCCTTAAAAGTTACCTCCCGATGACAAAACAAATTGATCTAGCCATGTCCGTCTGTCTGTCTGTCTGTATGTATGCAAACTAGTCCCTCAGTTTTTGAGCTATCGCAATGAAACTTTGCACATACACTTATTATTAAAAAGGACAGCACATTGGTCGGAATTAGTCGGATCGGACGACTATATCTTACCGATGCTATACAACTGCAAGTCGTTTTTGGCTATATCTCCCATGTTTTCAAAGCTTCCGCCTTTAAATTCCTTGTACACTTGCACATCCTTATAACTCATCAATGTTTAAAATAGCTAAGATATGCGTCAACAAATATTTTGAAAGAACAGTTCGAGATCTAAGTAACTAAATTTGATAAGGGTATGCAATATTCGGCTGTTACTGTTGCTGTTGTTATTTGAAAGATCAACACTCACCTGAGAGCATCAGAATTTGAGGGGTGCCAATGGCGCCGGCGGAGAGGATAATCTCCTTGCTGGCCCGCACCGTATACTCCTTGCCGCCACGATGGACAAAGGTGACGCTCTCCGCCCGCTGCTTGGCATCCAGATTGAGTCGCTTGACGTGGGCGTGTCGCAGGATGTGCAGATTGGGCGTATCCTTGTGCAGATGGGAGCGGGCGGTGGTGATGCGACGACCGCCATCCTGAGTGCCCAGTATGTCCATTTGACCCACAAACGAGCCCTCGGTGAAGTCCGGCGCACTGCCGTAGCCCATCTCGAGCATGCCCGCCCGGATCGTTGTGCGGAACTCATTGTCCGAGACGTAGTTGTTGAGGCCCATGGGTCCGCCGACGCCATGATCGCCCGGCTTGTAGCCCGGCCGTGTGGAGCGCAGATCCTCCGCCTTGCGGAAGTGCTCCAGGACATCGTCGTAGCCCCAGCCGGGATTGCCGCGCGACTGCCAGTCATCGAAGTCGAAGCGAGTGCCCCTTGCGTAGATCATCGCATTCATGCCATTGGTGCCCCCGAGCATCTTGCCACGCGGCCAGTGGCAGCTCTCGCCCTGCATGGCCATGCAGGCGCGTCCATTGGGCTGCGTATGGTACTGCCAATCCCAGTCGGAGAACTGTGTGGCCATGTGCCAGGCAACAAACTCCGATTCGATCGGTGGATCGCCGCCCGCCTCCAGCAGGAGGACACGCCAATTGGCCTGCTCCGCCAGGCGGCCGGCGACAACAGCGCCCGAGCTGCCCGCACCGATCACAATGAAGTCGTAGGGCTCCTGGAAGCCGCCCTTCTGCTCCAGCCAATCGCCCTGATCCGCCGGCCACTGCTGCTGGCCACTCAGATCGCAGAACTTAGCTATCAACGTTTGCAGCAGCAGCGTCATCAGCGTATTCGCCGGACCCGCCGAACGGGCCGCACACTCGGCGCTCAGGAACTCCATCTTGACCTATCCGCAACCGTATCCTTTGCCGCAATCGTAACCGTAACCGTAACCGTTTCGAGTTCTCTGTGCAGCCCACTGCTGTCCATGCGCTACTGTTCGCCGGACACGGCCGGCAGCCGGCATTTGTACGTCTCCGGCCGTATTCGGCATTCGCATGCCGAACGCGTAGCCGTAAATCACCTGCGCCATTTGCATTGCAAATAGCATACAATATCACCGAGGCATGCACTGCGAGAAAAATACGTGCGCCTGTTATTATTTCATTTGAAATCAATTTGTTGCATTAAATATTAAATAAAATTAAATACGAATTAAATAAAAAAATTATAATAATATTAGCAAATGAATTAGTTTATTTGTTTTTAAAAAATACTCAAGAAATTGTTATTTTGATGCCTAAATATGTTTTAAAAATAGCATATTTTTTAATTTTCAATCAATTCGTTGAACCAAATATTAAATAATATTTTATAATTAATGAATTAGTTTATTTGCCTTAGATTTTGATTGAACAAATTCAAATTCAATTCAAATTTCCTTCAATTTAAGATTTAAGCTTTACTCTTTTGAAATAGATACGAAACTTTTCAAAAACTGAAGACGAAATTTGCCAAATTTCCACTCAACCATTTTTATAATTCATAAAAATATGTCGAACTTTTGACTTTTTTCCGCAACATATAAATTATAATTACTTCCTTGTATGATATCAGCTGTTAGGAAATCCTTACTCACTACTCTCTCTCTATCTCTATCCTCTCTCTCTCTCTCTCTCTATCTCTATCCTCTCTCTCTCTCTCTCTCTCTCATATATATATATTCTCCTCCTCTCTCTCTCTCTCTCTGTCATTCTTCATTGAATTGATTCAAAAAACATATTAAATTCTTAAAATTAAATTAAAAACCAAGATGCTACTACAAATTGTTTACAGTGCATACATGTGTGGCTTGTATATGTATTCGGCATTCTGCCGGACGCGCCTTTATCACTGGGCCACTGAGATTAGATGTGACATTCAAGAGCGGGTGCAGCCAGTGGCTAAGGTGAAGCCACAACTGCGACTGCAAACTACTAATCGGAGGTAGCTAGCCTGATAAGCTAGCCGGCAGACCCATTTTCAATTACCGGGCCTCAAATTGTTTTTTATGATCACACTACATTGTGGAAAATTCATCCAATGCTCTCCGATAAGCCGTCAGCAATCACTTGTCCGTATCTTTATGTGTGGGCGGGTGGGGAGCGGGAGGGGAGGGGAGGGGCTCTGCTGTAGCTGTAGCTGTACCTGTGTGCCTGTGCCTGTGCCTGTGCCTGGGGCTAGGCATAAACAACACCTCTGTCAACATCTGTCGACGGGCAGCGTGTTCGGGTTCGGGCAACAAGAAGCATTGGGCACCCTGCCAAAAACTGCCAGGCGAGCTTAAGGTGGGGCTATCCAAGTTATAATGCATTATTTACCAGAAGTACGTCTTAGTACAGTAGTATAGAGATATTCAGAGAGTTTCGAGAAGTGCTCATCCAAGACTTTAAGCTGCTGCATTTCTCTAAGCTCGATGTCATTTGCTTTGGGCTTGTCCTCTAAATTTTTTCTACACTTAAGTCTTACTCACCTTTCAAAATTTACTATTAGTGCTGATTTACTTATTTAAAAACCATTTTTTTTAATTAGAACTCACATAACTTTGATAAATCTATCTTAAGTTTCAAGCTCAATGGCAATTCGTTTAATTTTGCCTCTAAATGTATTATTTTCTAGAAAAAATGAATTCTTGCAATTTTTGGATCAAGAAATTTTATTGTTAATCTCTACAATTGATAGAAAATTAGGATTATGATCTAGACATAGTTTTTTAAACGCCCTTAAGCCTTTTGCGATGCATTGAATTGATTAGCTTGAGTTCTCCCTCTATTTAATTTGTTTTGATATAGTAGTTTCTGCATTTGCAAACGGAATTACAAAGCAAAGCCTACAGCGCAATAATCTATTCAGAGGGTTCAAGAACTTTCGAACTCGGATTGATTTAATTTTAATAATACAATGAGAATTACTTACGAGAATGTCATAAATGAACACACCTGAGAGTAGCCTAGATAGTTATAACTCAGGCTATATATTATATAGTGAAAACAAAACAGATGGTATAAAATAAACAAATGTGGTTGAGTTTTCAAGCTATGTCTTTATTAAAGTTATCCAAAAATGGTATAAATTATACAATTACAATACTAATTCAAAATCTATGCTCTTGCAATAATTTGTGTGATAACAGCTAAAAACAGCTGACAAAAATGTTTATTGATTATGGATTTTTGTTGATTGGTCTTTTAGATTACGTGAATCCATCGGAATATTTTTGGTGCACTCTTTAAAAGTCGTGACCTTATCTCTATGATTAAATTTGCAGATAAACGTTTTTGGGATCTATCCTCCAGACTTCAAATTCTAACTGAGTAAATGATTATTTCATGTGTTAAGTAACTACACTTAGAAAACAAATGCCCTAAATCATACACATTTTTACCTTAAACAAAAGTGTAACCTAAAATGTATTGAAATTTAAATAGCATTAAAGTGCCTGGAGTAAGAATATCTTTTAACAGTAAAAGTCTGTAAATTTGTAACTGACAATTTCAGTTGAGTTCAATGTTTTTAGTTTTTAGTAAGACGATATTACTTTTAATTACTTACTTCTAATTTTAGGTCGTTTTCGATTTTTAGAAAATATAACACTAAATACTAGACAAATAAACTCTTAAAGTATGGCAAGTTGCCCTTTGGATGTTTTTTTGCCCCAGATCGATTTTTAATCATTTCCAAATAATATCTCAATTTTGCAGACAACATGGATAAACTAATTTTAATGAGAATAGATAAAAGACTTAAAACACTTTCAATTAAATGGCAGCAGCTAAAAATCTGCATATTTGCTTGCATTTAACAATTGTGTTAAGTACTCAAAATGGTTCTGTTAAACAAGTTAACTGCTGTTAAGTGCAACCATATGTTCTGTTGTGCTCACTTGGGTTTTTTGAAATTATGTGCAAGCAAACAGAAAACAGAAACCTTTAAATCTAAAAAAAATACTTTAGCTCTTGGATGTTAATATATATATACATATGTATGTATATATACATAATTTATTAAGATTACAAAAAAAAGAAGGAAAGTGCAATAATCAGTGTGCTAGACTTTGGTACTGCGATTGACAAGCCTTTGCTCCTATCTCCTCTCTGTGTGCCACCTGCATTCACAAGGAATCGTCATGCATATGGCCTGGCTTTGGCGCCTCCTTGTCTGCCCAGTCCTGGGCAATGAAATCGGCAGCCCGTTCGCCAATCATCACAGTGGCGGCATTCGTATTGGCACTGACCACCGCTGGCATTATGCTGGCATCTGCCACACGCAGATTGCTGACAGATCGCAGCTGCAGTCGGGGATCCACGCACGAGGAGCGATCACTGGCCGGACCCATTTTGAGAGTGCCCGCCTGATGGTAGCACGTGGTCGTGAAGTACTTGGCATAGCAGCGCCAGTAGTCATCGCTGCGGAACTCATGTGCCGCATCGCACTCAGCGATTGGAATGTGCAGGATCTGGGCGCGATGCTTGCGATAGGCCTGCGTCTGCTCCACGGCCTCCTGGTGGCGTATGCCACGCAGCAGTGTTGCCACATCCGCCTCCGCGGTCAGATAGTTGCTGAAGAGCTGCGGCGCCTCTTTGTAGTCGGCACTGCGCAGACGCAGTTCACCCGCCGCTTGCGGATGCGACAGCAGCACAAAGATGCACAGCAGATGGGCGTTGGCCAGCTGCTGTTGCAGATGCTGCACATACGTCTCCTGGATGGATAGTCCGCGCATGAACATCTGCAGCATGTCATGCCGGCCACGCTGAAAGTAGAAATGATGATACTCCACATCCGGATAGCGCGCATCGCTGCTCTCCTTGGCCGTATTGATGAAGCCCACCAGGGAGGCGATGCCGTGGGCGGCAAGTGGGCCGCTGCTATGCATCAGATACTCGTAGATGCTGTCCAGTATCTGCTGTTGGCTGGCCGCCTCGGCGGTGTGCTCGTCCAGTTTCATGAACAGCGGCACGAGCACATGATCCTGCAGATTGCCACCGACGCCCGGCACATGCTGCACCAATGGTATACCCAGCGACTGCAGCTGCTCGCGTGCTCCGATCCCGGAGCGCATCAGCAGCGCGGGTGAATCGATGCTGCCCGCTGACAGCACCGCCTCCTTGGCCACGCGCACGCGATGCGTGATGCCGTCGCGCACAAAGCTGACGGCCTCGACGCGCTGCCCTGCGGCATCGAAGTGCAGCTGGCTGACGTGCGCCCGCTTCACCACATGCAAGTTGCTCCTGGCGGAGACGCGACCCAAATGTCCTTTGCCCGTCGACATGCGCCGACCGCGCTGCACGGTGCCCGGCACCGAAGCATAGCCCACAAAGCTGCCCTCGGCAAACTCGGCGACGCTGGGCACACCCAGCTCCATGCTGCCGGCGCGTATCATGTCCTGCGTGTCCGCATCCTGCAGCTCGAACGGATTCAGCGTCACATAGCCCTGCGGATGCGTGGCATTGCCCACGGCTCGCACGGATCGCTCGAAGTACGGCAGCACCTCATCGTAGCTCCAGCCCGTGTTGCCCAGCGCCGCCCAGCCGTCGAAGTCCTTGCGATTGCCCCGCACATACAGCATCGCATTGGCGGCCCCACTGCCCCCCAGCATGCGACCCCGTGGCCAGTAGCAGCGTCCATCGCGCAGCGCCTGGCAAGCCTGTCCCGTGTCCTCCGTGAAGTAGTTCCACATGTAATCGGTTAGCTCCAGTCCGAAGAACAGCGATGGTAGCTGTTCAAAGACAACAGCAAACAGCATATCAACTTCAATCGTTTTTATTCATTTCTCTTACTATTACTATTTCATTTCAATTTTCTATTATTACATTTCTACACACCTCAGTTGCAAATGTTAAATTTTAAAGCTTAACAGTGAGCTAACATTTTATTTGCAAGAGATGCGCAAAAGAAAACAACAATAATATGCACAATTGAGAAGCTATTAAAGCTAAATATTATTTATTAGTTTTGTATGTTTTGTAAGTCTTATCTTTATATTAAAAATGAACTATTTTTATATTTTTTTGCATTTATTGCATTGCAATAAGAATAATGCGAAATATCTTTTAAAATTTGTTTTAATAATATAGACGTTTTTAATATTGATATTGCCAGATATTAAGTGATCCCAAGTTTTTTTTTGATTTAAAACTATTGCACTTAAACAGTGATCAAGTTACTTGCAAGCAATTTGTATTAGTATATCGTTGGAATATAAACAAAGCTGCTAATATGTATTTGAAACAAAAAGATTTCAGGACTTTGTGAAATTCTTTGAAGATAAGCACACAATATAATTCGATTATCTTAAAGTATTTGTGAAATGTCATTAACAGATAATAAACTGTTAAATAAATAGATTTATTTTCTTTGCTTTCCACTTAACATCCCATTGTCTATAGTAATCTTCTTAAAAATTGTAATAGTAAGTAATCTATAGGTCTTGTACGTTCAGTAAATTAACTAAAGGTTTTGTAAACTGTTAAGCGAATCTTTAAGGATCTTTGGGTAATCTGATTCTCCAAACATGACTTCATCTTATGAATCCCCATTGTGAAATATTTCTATGAGAATTATATCCTGCTTTCTTTCTTAAAAGTCAGCGTTCTTCTTCCTCTTAAGACTTGCTCTTCTGCTTTGCTTCTCTCCCGATAAACAGCTACAAAATCTTTAGAGTTCATACTTCCAACTTATTGCTTAAGACTTACTTTATTGTAAACAAATTATTAGATAAAGAGCTGTCAATATTGGACAGGATCATAGCAAGATAAAGCGTCTGAAGAGCGGAAAATAAACTGCTCTTCATTTTGTCAACATCTTTAAGGCAAAATGATTCTTTACATTTCGATTTGAGCTAAACAGATCGCTGAAGGCTTTTAGAGCTTAGTTGATTAGAATCTAGCAAATGCTCATAATGTTGTTATCATCGAGCATTGTTATCTCTGCTCTGCTAAAGACTTGTATACATTGTACATGTACAATACAATCTGTATTTAATATGAGATAGCATTAAACACTTGCAAATATAATCAATAAAGGTTCAAACACTTTTGTTTTCTGTGTGTACATATATATATATGTATATATAAGTTTATATAACACAATTGCAGTTTGCTGTTGGGGACAGATATGCTTCTGTAGACTTACCTCAGATTCGACAGGCGGATCACCGCCCGCTTCCAGGACGAGCACACGCCAATCAGGATTCTCGCTGAGCCTGCTGGCGACCACGGAGCCCGCTGAGCCGGCGCCAATGACGACAAAGTCGTAGGGTTGCGGGAAGCCTCGAGTGATGCCCTCGTCGCCGTAGTCCGGTGGCCAGAGACTGGTTGGTGCCACATTGCACTGGGCCGTGAGCAGCGCCTGGAGCAGCGTCTGCACCAATCCGCTCCAGAGGCCAATGCCGGCCGGCGTGCACTGAGCATCGCCTGGGCTGAAGATGTGACTGGGATTACTTGTTGCCAGCATTTGGAATCGCACTGCTTTGAGTCGTCGCCAGCGGTTGCGAACCGCTTTTATAGATGCGATAAGCCAGCGATTGAGTAATTGACTAAGTGACTAACTGACTGACTGGTTATCGGTGCGACTTGCCTTGCCTTTTGTTGACTTTACACTCGACGACAACAACCTGCTAAATTAACAGTAGCATCCAGCACGTGCTTATATAGCTACATTTATACTAGCTACAGTTAGTAATCCTCTTTGCACAATGACAATTTTGTATCATCATCTGAGCTCATTTCTATATTGCCCTTTCTATTATGCCCCAGCTGCAATAATTCCAATTACTTTTTATGTCAGTGATTATTTGCACATTATCTACATACTAAGTTAACACTTAAATGTTTATAGCATCTTTCATATATTTTAGTTTATTATCTAAAAACTTTTCATATTTACTAAACTTTTTTATATCTAACGATTATTTGTTAGATTTGCGTCAATGAATGACTATTGTCTTTCACTTACATGTATTACTCGAAAAATTGTGAATGTTTCTCAGATTTTCAGAAAATAATGAATATTTCTTGAGTGTTATTAGTTCGTGAAAAACCCAAGGTTATGGCTTGTCTATCTATATTTTAGATTGATAAATCTAAATTTTATTATTTGCACTACGATAGACTAATTTTCAATACTTTCTCAATGCATTTTTTTGATATCAAAGCACAATTATAAATACAAGTAGTTCAGTTATTAAGCTGTCAGCTCATAGATTAACTATCGAAAGTATAGCAAAAGGCTTTGCTTAGCTGTCAGTTACTTAATATAGGTCAGGGCTTAAATTTTGTTGGGCAAAGTTAGGAATACCTTTGACAGACTACTAGTATGTATCACAAGATTTCAACTATCGCATATATATATCTGACTATCACATAGCCCTATTCCAAAATCTATACCTATCCAAAGGCATATCACTTGCCTGCCTAAACCTAAAAGCACTTAGATTTTTATCAACTTCGCATTTTATCAGAATGATTTTCAAGAATTATCGCCAGATCATTATTGAAACAAGCTCTTAATAACTTGAGCTTTTAATGAGCTCATTTATATGATTGCTTTAAGCGATAATCAATTTTTAGTGTACATATACTTAAGTCATTATAAAGTGATATACAAGTGTATACACTTATGTATATCGGTATATAACATATGGTGCACAGAGGCTTTTGTTTTTTGCACGTACTTTTGAGTATTTTGAGAAGTATTATTCGCGTGCATTCACACTTGAAATATTAAGCACTTGTCTTCCAATCTTATGGTTGAGAATGCCTGTGGAATATGAGGAAATCGGGAAATCGGAAACACTTATTTTCTTACTTAATTATAAAAACCTAGCTTGGAGAGTGCAAAATCGCATAGTAAGTCCACTTATGCCTTACAAAGCTGTACGTTTTGCATGTTTTATAGAAAGAAACAACTCCTAACCTCAATCTTAAATGGCGTAATAACTGACCTAGTTAAAAATAAATCAACAAGAACTTATCAGATAACGCGCAAAGTTATCTATCCCAATATTATGTTCATGTTCTACCATTTAGTACCACAAATGTCGACATATTATTATTGTTATGCTTATCAAATGTGTGCACACACTGAAACGCAGCTGTAATTGTTGCACTCTGTGTGTGTGTGTACACATTGGCCATAAACAGTTAGCTGTAACCCAGACCCCAACAATGTCGATCAAGGACAGGCAATCTATAAACGGCAATGCGATAACCAGCAACAGCAACAACAACAACAACAACAACAACAACCATAACCACCATAACAACGACAATGAAAGTAAAAAACTCGACTTTTTGCTGACCGATTAAAGTTTTTTGTCTGCTAATTGCCATAAAAGGCAACCGCATTTTTTTAAACGACGAGTAGGTACAGCAAAATATACCCTGTACATAAGCTGACTAGCTGGACAGTATAGACGAGTGGCTATCCTGTATTAAGTGCTAGAGTGCGAAAATTTATATGATCAAATGCGTTATAGAAGATATGCATATATACCTACATCCTAAATATTATTTGAAAATGGGCTTACCAAAGTCATGCACAAATTTTGTAAAATGATCGACGGTCGGAAATCAGAAATTTTGAAATTACAACCTCTAAATTTTGCACCGGAAAGTCTAATTTCCGAACATGGTGAATTACTTTTAACAATTTAGAAACTTTCAATATTAAGAATGTTGTTTTAATAATAGAAAACAATAGATTATAATCAGCATTAAATACTATAAAACAAGTAAGAATGCTCTAGTCGGGAGTGCCCGACTAGAGATACCCTAAACCCAGTCCTTACATTCATTCACACTAATCTGTCAGTGTGCATACATACAAACACACACATGCTGCAGTATAAGCAGTGCAAGCAGTCTAAGCAGTTGCTTCTTGCTTCTCTACTGAGCTCCACACAATGGAAAATTAAATCATTAAAAACTTCTGTGTTTATTACCCGATCTTATTGAACTTTTTTGGGCATAAACTGGGCAATTAAATTGAAACTGGATCTGACCAGGGAACACGAGAACTTATATTCCAACTATGAAGTCTCTAGCTCTTGTAGTCTCTGATATGCGCGTGTTCATACAGACGGACAGACAGACAGACGGACATGGCTAAATCGACTCGGCTGTTGAAACTGATCAAGAATGTATACACTTTATATGGTCGGAGATGCTTCCTTATGCGTGTTACATACTTTTGCACAAAACCATTATACCTTTTTTACCCATTTTTAATGGGTTCAGGGTACAAAACACATTCCAAAATCATAACTATTCAGTAATTAGAACCAAGCTTAATAACCCTGTAATATATTTTGCTTTCACTTTTATACATTATTTCTTTAGAAACCTGTGTGTTGTTGTTTATCGATAAAATAAAATTGAAACTGGATCTGACCAGGGACTACTAGAACTTATACTCCAAATATGAAGTCTTTAGCTCTTATAGTCTCTGATCTGTTCATACAGATGGATAAAATTTGCAACTTGGTTTTCTTTGTTTGATTATTTAATTATTGTATCCTTCACAAGCCTGCAGCTGGCTACAGGGTATATACATATGTACATATGTACGCATGACATAATGCCACATTAATAAAGTTTATTGTATTTAAATACAAAGGGCAAGTAGGGAAGATAAGGTAGTATGTTGGCGCCATCTGTCGGTGGTCCTCACAGTCCGCTGTTCATCGCAATGCGCACGAACTGAACGGGCGCGGGGGGCTCAGCATTGGCAGCAGCGGCAATCAGATTGCTCACGGGGAAGAGATTGAGGCCAGCACTTAGATCTGCAAAGGAAGCGGCTGCTAACAATGGCGGGACATCTAGTTGGCCCAAACGATGCTCACCTGATGGTTCGTTGAGATCTGGCGCTGTCGCTGTCGCTGTTGCTGTTGCTGTTGCTGTCGCTGTTGCTGTTCCTGCTGTCAGCTGCACGGGCGTTGTGTCCAGCAGCAACTGTTGCTGTTGCGGCAGTGCAGCAATCGCTGGCAGCAGTTGCAGCAGCAACAGTGGCAACAGCAATTGATGGCTCTGGAGCTGGAGCTGGAGCTGGAGCTGTTGGGGTCGCGTCATTTTGTTAACAGCGGACGTCGAATACTGGCCCGTATGAAAAGTCTCGGAAACCTTTTTGAAAACTTCAGCATAGCGACTGCTCCGTCTCTCTCTGTGTGTGTGTGTGTGTGTGTGTGTGTGTGGAGTGTATATCAGTCGGCAAACTGGTAAAACTTGTCGCGTTTGCCATTTGGTTCAGCGCCCGCTCATAAATTACAACAAATGCGCCAAAGCGGCAACAGCTACAACAACAACAACAACAACTGCAGCAAGAACAACATTAGCAGGCAGCAAATTGCTGGCGCCTTTTGTCAATGTCGCCTGAATGCACTGGGAAATGTTTCCACTTGATTGCAGCAGCAGCAGCAGCAGCAACAACAGCAACTGTTGCTGGCTGACATTTCAAACTCAATTAGGCACAAATGCACTTTTAGATCTTTCAATTTAAACGCCCCCCTCCAAGCCCCACTTTACGCTCTGCCAGTTACAGTTTACATGCTTAACATTATAATCGTTTCTGACTTCCCACTCAAATAACTCAATAATATTGGGTGGTTTTTTTTTTAATGGATTTAAAAATAAAAATTCTTACTAAACTTTTTTTTGGAATTTATGCAATATATAATTATACTCTTTTCGAAGAAAATAGTATATTAAGTTTGTCCTGAAGTTTGTAACGCATAGAAGGAAGCGTCTGAGACCCCCAAAAGTTACTGCCAATATGCTTATAAAAACAAAACAAATTGATCTAGCCATGTCCGTCTGTCTGTCTGTCTGTCTGTCTGTCTGTCTGTCTGTCTGTCTGTCTGTCTGTCTGTCTGTCTGTCTGTCTGTATGTATGCAAACTAGTCCCTCAGTTTTTGAGCTATCGCGATGCAACTTTGCACAGACACTTATTATTCAAGGGGACAGCACATTGGTCGGAGCCGGCCGGATCGGACCACTATATCTTATAGCTGCCATACACCTCAAAGTCGGTTTTGGCCATAAATCCGATGTTTTCAAAGCAATTGCCTTAAATTTCCTTGTACACTTGAACATCCTTATAACTCATCAATGGGTAAAATCGCAAATCGATTGAGTCATAAACAGCGAAGATATGCGTCATTAAATATTTTGAAAAAACAGGTGCTTATGAGCAAACAAAGTCAAGCACAAGAAAGCTTTTGATAGTCTGAGCAAACAAAGTCAAGCGCAAGAAAGCTTTTGATAGTCTGCTCTTCAAGCAATTTTGTCAGCGATCATCAAAACGGCTTGTGGCGTAGTGGGTAAAGTTGCGAACTGGTGAGCGAGAGGTCCCGGGTTCGAAACCAGCGGCGACTGGTCATTTATTTTCATTTTTATACCCTGAACCCATTAAAAATGGGTAAAAAGGGTATTATGGTTTTGTGCAAAAGTATGTAACAGGCATAAGGAAGCATCTCCGACCATATAAAGTATATATATTCTTGATCAGTATCAACAGTCGAGTCGATCTGGCCATGTCCGTCTGTCTGTCCGTCTGTCCGTCTGTCCGTCTGTCTGTCTGTATGAACACACAGATATCAGAGACTACAAGAGCTAGAGACTTCATATTTGGAACATAAGTTCTCCTAATCCCGGGACAGATCAAGTTTATTAAAATTTATCGATAGCTCGTCCCGTTCAAAAGTTATCGATAAATTTCGATTTTAGACCAGCGTTTTTTGGATATAACTTACAAGTTATAAGAGCTAGAGGCCCCTAATTTGACATGTATAATCTCGAATAGCATACACATGTAACAAATATTTCACTTTTTGGATACCACCCCCAAACCCCCCAAAAGTTAAAAAAACCCATTTTTGAAGGTACGACCTTGCAATTTGGTTTGGTAACACATATTATCGACAATTGTTTGCCCCAAAAATTTCAATATGATCGGACAATAAACACAGAAGTTATTTAAGATTTAACTTTCCATTGTGTGGGGCTCAGCGAAAGAGCAAGCTAACTGCTTAAACCGCTGGCACTGCTTGTACTGCTTGTACTGCAGCATGTGTGTGTTTAGAGTAGTACGAATGATTGTAAGGACTGGGTTCAGGGTATCTCCTAGTCGGGCACTCCCGACTAGAGCACTCTTACTTGTTTCTTATTCTTCTTTTCAAATATATAATAACTGTAATCAAATTCATTTGCTTTCAATGGCTTAGAACAAAAACAATGCCACGCGAAAAAACAAAAGCTCAGTATAAATCGAGTTTGTTAGCGATTCTTAAAACTGCTTGGTGTAAGCAGTACAAAGCAAAAAAAGAAAGCTTTTGACAGTCTGCTCTTCAAGGGATTTTGTCAGCGATCATCAAAACGGCTTGTGGCGTAGTGGGTAAAGTTGCGAACTGGTGAGCGAGAGGTCCCGGGTTCGAAACCAGCGGCGACTGGTCATTTATTTTCATTTTTTCTTATTCTTCTTTTCAAATATATAATAGCTGTAGTCAAATTCATTTATTTTCAATTTCCTAAATTGTTTCTAATTTTTTTTTCATACATAAAGTAGCTTTAATAGAATAATTCAAAAGAAAAATTTAAATTCATTGGCAAAACCAATGCCACGCGAAAAAAAATATGGATCTCAAATTCTGAATATAAGCTCTCGTATGTTCAGATTAAGTTTTATGACAATTCAATTTCCGACAGCAGCCTTGAAAGGTATAAGAGCAACAGGCACAAAATTTGGTATGTATATTATGTAATGTAGTTTTCACTTTTTGGAAAAACTGAAACTTGTATATTGTTCAATTCGGTAGCACTTATGAATGCTAAGGGACGCGTCCACGAGCTACGGATAGTGAAACGTCCCTGTTTACATGAATACCTTTATATATTTTATTTTATATGTAGGGGTATATGTATGCGACATTAATATCTGCGAATTAAATAAGCAGTCACGGAAAAATAGTAAAAATTGCTTTAAGGTTCGAAAAGAGTATTTAATCTTCGGCACGCCGAAGATAATCCTTCTCCACTTGTTTTCTTTTGTCATCAGTAAAATTGTTTAGTCAAAGTAATTCCATAAGAAATAAATAGCTTTTTAAAAAACGTTACAAATTAAAAAGTCTTTCAATCAGGAGCCGTAAATAATGATAATATGTTTTATTTTCAAATCCCAAAAAATCATGTGATTCCAAAATTTGTTTGCAAAAGTTAACTCTAATAAGATGTGCGCCTTACAGGATAATCGAATCAAATCGACCCTGATTTGTATATTTTTGAGTTTTATGTGTTTTCTCAATGATACAAATTAATTTGTTTAGCAAAATAAAAACCAATTAATGATTATTATTGAGTTTTAGCCCATTAACTGGGCAGATCGAGTTTGTTTTCATTTTATACAAGATTTATCGATAAATTTCGATAGCACACCAGCGCTTTTTTTGGATAAAGCGCCCCTTCCTCCCAAGAGTGTGAAATACTCATTTTTGAAATTATGACTTTGCACATTTCTTGAATCAAAGATCGAACAATAGACACATAATTTGTTGAAGATTCAACTGCTTGTACTGCTTGCCGTGTGTATGCACACAGAGATAGGTAGCTACGAGTGTAAGAACTGTATTTAGGGTATCTCCCAATCGGGCACTCATAACTAGAGTAATCTTTGTTTTATTTGCACCAACTGTATGCATTCCGAAAGGCAACTATAACATAGTTCTTTTCATGCATGCATTTACCGCTGGGCAGTCGCAATCGTCAGCGTTTGGGCAATGAATGGGACAAGGCTGAAATTATTAAGACCTGTGCGACCTTTGCGCATTTGACCCGCGAACAGTTATTGTTATTCGCATGCTTTTGGCCCCGTTCAAACACAATGCTGACCTTCGCAATTCGATTGGTTTTTCGCATGGCACAAAAAACAAGTTCGAAAAATTAATACTTATTATTTGAAGCAATTTTTTTAGGCCAATACACAAACCTTTTTGAATTTTCTAACCATTTGCATATTTAGGAAATGTTAAATGTATTAGTTTATATTTCGTTTATAACGAAAAATATTGAAGTTTATTATTCTTTTGTATTTTCATATAAAGCATAACACATTGAATAATTCAATAAAACAAACACAACGAATAATTTTCCAAGATTTTTGCTGTTGGAAGAGAAATTCAATACTTTGCTAGAAATTTTGTAAAATGCTAAAGTGCACTCTCGATAACGCGAACGCTCTAAAGCATGAACAAGGGTTTTTTTTATATTGACCATTCTAAAACGTGCACAAGGTGAGAAATGCTCTATAACATGAGCAAATATCGTTTCAATGTTTACATTGAGCTTAAATAGTTCTGAGCATGGGGAATCACGTATGCAACGCGTTTTGTTTTACACTAGTCGGGAGTGCCTGACTACGAGATACCCTGAACCCAGTCCTTACAATCATTCGTACTAATCTAAACACACACAGTTAGCTTGCTTTTTCGCTGAGCCCCACACAATGGAAATTTAAATCTTAAATAACTTCTGTGCTTATTGTCCGATCTTATTGCAATTTTTGGGGCAAATAATTGTCAATAATATGTGTGACCAAACCAAATTGCAAGGTCGTACCTTGAATGAACTTTGGGGGGTTGGGGGTGGTATCCAAGAAGTTAAATACTTGTTACATGTGTATGCTATTCGAGATGATACATGCCAAATTTGGGGCCTCTAGCTCTTATAACTTTGAAGTTATGTCCCAAAAACGCTAGTCTGAAAACGAAATTTATCGATAACTTTTAAACGGTGCGAGTTATCGATAAAATTAAATAAACTTGATCTGTACCGAGATTAGGAGAACTTATATTCCAAATATGAAGTCTCTAGCTCTTGTAGTCTCTGATATCCGTGTGTTCATACAGACAGACGGACAGACAGACGGACATGGCTAGATCGACTCGGCTGTTGATACTGATCAAGAATATATATACTTTATATGGTCGAAGTTGTGGCATAAGGAAGCATTTATGCCTGTTACATACTTTTGCACAACTTCATTATACCCTTTTTACCCATTTTTAATGGGTTCAGGGTATAAAGATATTGCATACTACTTCCAAAATTGCATCAAAATGATATGATTGTTCTGAGAAGCCTAAGGGAGAGTGCTGTATTTAAAATAATAAAACAAACGCATATACAAAGCAACAATAAAACGTGAATTGAAGTGTGTTAAAATGTATTCACTTTATACTATTATGGCAATCGAATTTGTGAACACTTTTGGTAACGGCCTTTGTTTTAAATATGTCACGCTATCGAGCGTGCACTGTACGAATAAAATGTAAAGAACATTTGCTGCATTTGACTCAGAGAAAGACTTTTGTTTCAAATAAGATTGCTTTTATTTTAGAAAATTGCTTCAGTGTTGTATTTGCCTGAAAAACAAATATATATGTATAGTGTTTGTAGCAAACCAAACTGCTTAGCGTTGAATTCGATTGGAATACTGTTATTATAGTTAATTGTATCATCCCTGATAGAGCCAAGTCGGAATTTGCACTCTAAAATCGATTGGATGCAACTGATGGCAGTTCAACTTAGCGAATTTCAACTGTACTCTGTACTTGTGCATAGACTTGGGACAGTGGAAAGCAGCGCAATTGAAAGCTAGGTCCAGCCGCCATTTGGGTAGTGGTGCCAGTCCTGCTTGATGATGTCGGCACCTCGCTCGGCGATCATCAGAGTGGGCGCATTCGTGTTGCCCGTGGTAATGGTGGGCATGATGCTGGCATCGATCACCCGCAATCGCGACAAGCCGCGCACCCGCAGCCGCGGATCGACCACACCGAATGGATCGTGAGCGGGCGCCATTTTGCAGGTGCCGACCGGATGGTAGATGGTCTGGGAGTAGTAGCGCGCCAGGCACTCCCAGAACGCATCGCTGAGGTACTCCACCTCGGGGCAGTTGCGCCACTCGTAGATGTTGAGTGTGGCATTGAGCTGCTGCATCGCGGCCGTTTGCGTCAGGCGATGCGACAGCTTGAGGCCCTCCACCATGACGGCCATGTCCAGCGGATCGTCATAGTAGTTGGCATGGATGCGCGGATGGACGCGCGCGTCCGCCGAGCGCAGCTGGAGGTAGCCGCGCGAGCGCGGACGCATCAGCAGCGGCGCTATGACAAACGAGTCCTGGTAGATCAGCGGCTCAAAGCTGTTCGCATAGTTGTCCAGCGTGATGGCGGCACCGCGTCGGCCCACCAAGCCGCCATCGGCGCCATAGCCGTAGCTGCCCATGAACAGCTGCACATCGGGCCAATCGTCGTGCTTGGCCTGGTAGCGGGTGCTCGTAAAGCCCATCACCTCGCTCACCGGCATGGCGTAGAAGAAGCCTCTGTGCTCGCGGACGAACTGCTGCACGGACTGCTCGTTGAGCTGCTGCGGCACCAGGAAGGACATGTGCTCGCCATTGGGCAGCAGGCCGTTGAACGTGTAGATGGCGCCCGACGTCGAGATGTGATCCTGCAGATTGCCGCCCACGCCGGGCAGATGCTGCAGCACGGGTATGCCCAGTGGCTGCAGCTGCTCCGCCGGTCCCACACCGCTAACCATCAGCAGCTGTGGACTGGCCAAGGCGCCGGCCGCCAGCAGCACCTCCTTCTCGGCCCGCACGCTGTGCCGCTGCAGGCCGTACTCAAAGCTGACGCCGAGCACGCGCCTCGTCTGCGGCTCGATCTGCAGGCGCTCCACGAACGCCTTGAGCACAATGTCCAGATTGGGCCGCTGCCAGCTGCGACGCATATAGCCCTTGTTGGCACTGCAGCGTAGGCCATCCCGCAGCGTGCCGTGCGGCGGCGCAAAGCCGCTCTGCGTGCGCCCATTGAAGTCGCCATCGGGATGCGCGAGGCCCAGCTGTGCGGCTGCCTGCATGAAGACCGCCAGCAGCGGCGATGCGGAGCGATAGCGCTCCACGCTGATGGGCCCGCCATGGCCGTGGTAGGCGCTCTGCTCGTAGCCGGGCACACGCATATCCTGCGCCTTGCGAAAGTAGTGCAGGACGCTGCTGTAGTCCCAGCCGGGATTGCCCAGCGCTGCCCACTGGTCGTAGTCGCGTCGATTGCCGCGCACATACATCATGGCGTTGATGGAGCTGCAGCCGCCGAGCACCTTGCCGCGTGGCCAGAAGCACTGCTGCTCCTCCATGGCCAGGCAGTAGCGATCCGAGCGCTCTGTCAGATACTTCCAGTCCCAGGGACTGCGCTGGAACACCGGATACATTTGCGGCAGGTCCATCAGCAGCGGCTCATCGCCGCCGGCCTCCAGCAGCAGCACACTCCACGCCGGATTCTCGGAGAGGCGCGCCGCCAGCGCACAGCCCGCGGAGCCGCCGCCCACAATCACAAAATCGTAGCTGGGACGCAGCTGCTCAATGTGAATGCTGCGCACGCGCTGCGACTCATCGACAATGTCGGGCCGATGCTCCTTGATGCCGCTGTTCAGCATCAGGATGACCACCGCCGAGGGGCCCAGTGTGAGCAGAAAGCGCCACATCGTCACAAAAGTGTTCACCGCCGTCATATTCCAGCCGAGTCTCTGGTCTCTGGTCTCTGGTCTTTGGTTAAATGTTGACTGAACTCGCTAAATTCAAATTCGGCTTCGAGTCATTTGCAAAATTGCTGAGCCATCATCGTTTCTGGGTGCAATGACCAGGCGGCGGGACAGTTCTCACTTTCATTTCGTAATATGTATGTAATCCGCCGCCCACCAGTCAAGTGCAAAGTTGTTCGCATTCTCATACCCTACAATTGCAGTTCACTACTTTCATATATACATACATACATACATATGTAGTATGTAATCTGACATCGTTCTTTAGCACACACACTGATTAGATTGGCCTGAGCTACTTATAGACCCATAAAACAAATTCACATATTCTACATATGTACATTAAGTACTACATTGATATATGTACATATTTATTTAATTTATTCACATTTCGTATAGTGGAGCATGCGACTTGAAGCGCTGAAAACAAACAACGCGAGCCAAACAAAAACAAAGTAAAAGTGCACAAGCACACGAAAAAAGAGAAGCGCAAAAACAGTTATAGCTGACTTATGTAGGGTCGGCGTGTTGATACCCTGGCTGACGTATTAACTTGATGTGCTTGCTTAATAAATTCAATTACGTTATTCATTCAATTTATTACTTAGCTTTAAAGTATACTATTTTGACATGCAAGATTTTTGTTGTTGTAATTAAATTGGATACTATGTATTGCCAAAATTATAAGTTTATTAAGGCTTATACTTGATGTTATATGTGTCTGAAAAGTAATACAATAGCGGAAAGTCACAATATATATGTATGCCGAATAGTGTTTTATAAACTGCAATGCAGAGTATTTTAATTTACATGAAAGTTCTGCATTCAAAAACTGTCTCAATGCGTGCCAATAAATCGAAAAATATATAGCAGCAATCATTATTCTTTCTAAATGCATTCTTTTTAATAGCCAAACAAGTTGTTCTGATTAAACTCAAATGTATGAATTATATATGTACATATATTCTAGGTACATTTACTTATAAACGTATTATCAGCGATTGACCCCCGCTTGACAAAATTCGTTTAATCACATAATAAGACATTCGGCAATCAATTTGTCAAGCCTCGCTCAAAACGATACATAGTGTGTAAATAATATTATATATTGTATGCAATACAACATTATAGAAATAAACATTGCAAATAATAATACTACTGATACTAAATAATCGGGCCTACAGCGATTAATGTTTAAAAACAAATGGTACACATGCATATATATTTTCTTAGAAATCATCACATCAATGTCTGATTATAATGCTGATTTAGATTGACTGATGGCAGTATAAATATATATATATATATACAATTAATATTAGCTTTCTCTGTATGCATATTAAACCAATAACAAAATTACTCTATTATATGCGAGACCGCTGACTATTACATAAGTTTGCAACTGTTAGATATACCCTAATGCACACGCTTTATGTGTACAGGGTATGCAAGACAAAATTGCTTGCTGTAAACGTTTTTTGTTTTTGTTTCTTTTGACTGCAGCTGACAATGTTGATTAACTGTTAACAGCTTAATTGTTCAGCTGTTAACTGTTCTGTTAGCTAACAGCGAAAGCTTTGTTGCGAGTTCATTGGGAATATCTGTATATATGGGGGGGTATGGGGGTGTTTTGTTTTTTGGGTGCTTAGCATTAAATACTTGTTTAAAGCGCAGTGCAAACAACTGCGATAAAAAGATAAAAATAATATTTTAATTGCTTCACAGAGCATTACAAGTGAAACATTTGAATGTGTAGCGAGGCCAACAAGGCGCTAACAGTTCACAATGGACAGCGACGGCGTAAGGACTGCACTCAAATGGGCAGCACTGTGTGTGCTGCTGCTGCTGCCGCAAGGATCCACTGCTGCTGCTGATGTTAGGAGCAATGGCGTTGGCCTGGCCCTAATGGACTCCGTGACGGCGGCACTAAACGCCTCCAGCTGGGCGCTCACTGGCCACTGGCCGAACGACTACGATCCAACGCTGGAGCTGGAGCAGACGCAGTCCTTCGACTATATTGTCGTGGGCGCCGGCAGTGCTGGTTCAATTGTCGCCAGCCGGCTGAGCGAGCAGTCCAATGTGAGCGTTCTACTGGTGGAGGCGGGCGAGCTGCCGCCACTGGAGTCGGAGATCTATGCGCTGAGCGGCTCACTGCATCACGATGCGCGCTACATGTGGCTGGACGAGGCGGAGCCCAATGCACAGTGCTGTCTGGCCATGAAGCCGGGCCATGGCTGCTGCTGGTGGCACGGCCGGATGCTGGGCGGCACCGGCGCCCTCAATGGCAACATCTATGTGCCCGGCAGTGCTGCCAACTTTAATGGCTGGCGCTGGCGCCTGGGCTTGACCGGCTGGGACTGGGCGCAAGTGCAGCGCTCGTACAAGCGCCTGCAGGCCCAACTGCAGCTCAGCTACTTTCCCATGGAGCCAGTGCATCAGCAGCTGGCTCAGCTCATCTATGCGAGCAGCGCGGAACTGGGCGTGCCACGCCTACAGCAGCCACTGCTCGCCGGCAGCAGTTTCGGCTACACGCATCATGTGCCGGCGACCATATGGAAGGGTCGTCGCCGGAGCAGCGCCAGGCAGTATCTGGGCCAGCTGCAGCGATCCAATTTGAAGGTGCTGCGTGGTGCGCAGGTGCAGCAGCTGCTGCTTAGTTCCAATGGAGCTCAGGCCCGTGGCGTCGCCTACCAGCTCGTCCAGCGCAATCTCAGCCTGAATGCATTCGCTCGCCGGGAGATTATCCTAAGCGCTGGCGCTCTCAACTCACCCAAGCTGCTGCTGCTCTCCGGCATTGGCAATGCCAGTGAGCTGCGCCAGCTGGGCGTGCGGACACGCCTACATCTGCCGGGCGTGGGCGGCAATCTGCATGATCATGGCATGTTGCCGCTGCTGCTGCGCTTCAGCCGCAGCTGTGGCCTCAACAGCAGCCGGCGTGATCCTATGGAGCCCGCCTCCGTGGCGGAGTATCTGCTGCAGGGGCAGCGTGGCCCGCTCTCCGAAGGCTTCTCCATGATGGGCTTCCTCAACTCGAGTGCGCCCGCCAGTCGCTCCGGCCAGCCGGATCTGCATGTGGTGGCGCATACCCTGCTGCCACAAGGCAGCGCCGGCAGCTTTGGCTACTTGGGCTACCGCTCGGACCTGATTGCCGCACAGCAGGCGGCGCTGCAGGAAGCGGACATGTTGCAGCTGATGGGCTCGCTCCTGCTGCCCCGGTCACGCGGCAGCGTCCATCTGCGCAGCTCGGATCCGCAGCAGGCGCCGCTGGTACGCAACAACTACGCCGCCCATCCGGAGGATCGGGCCACACTCCTGCGCTACGTGCGATACGTGCAACGGCTGGCGGAGACACGCGCCTTCCGGCGCTGCGGCTTGCAGCTGTGGCTGCCGCCGCTGCCCGAGTGCGATGCGCTGCAGCAGGACTCGGATGCGTACTGGCTGTGCCACATACGCCATATGTTTGTGGGCGCGTGGCACGCTGTCGGCAGCTGCCGCATGTCCACCAGCAGCGACGAGGGCGGCGTCGTCGATGAGCGGCTGCGCGTCCATGGCATACGCAATCTGCGCGTGGTGGACGCCAGCGTTATGCCGGAGATAACGGCCGGACACACGAACGCGCCCAGCATGATGATTGGCGAGCAGGGAGCGCGCATCATACAAGAGGATCAGCAGAGGAAACAGCAGCGGCAGCAGCTAGACGCAGACGAACACATTGTGCAGAAACAGCAGCCGAATGCGGCACAGGAACTGCAAGATGAAGAGGATTACGAGGAGCACGAAGCTGAATCGCAACGAGTCGCAGGCGAAACAAATGAAATACCAATTTAAATGCACCTGAAAGCCAATAAAACCAAAGACTTATAGCAAAAACTATACATATTTATGTCTACAAGCGCAAGCTTACATTTTATGTTAATAACAGTGCGCTACGCTATAATTAGCATCAACATTTGGCTACGTTTTCGTGACAGCAATTTGGCATTGCCCTTTGATATTTAACATTTGAAGCTTGCTAACAGAAAAGGCAACTTGCGTAGCTTCCTGATATACATAT
This sequence comes from Drosophila flavopinicola, assembly GCA_035042425.1. Lineage (NCBI taxonomy): Eukaryota > Metazoa > Arthropoda > Insecta > Diptera > Drosophilidae > Drosophila > Drosophila flavopinicola. The sequence goes on along the minus strand of JAWNLL010000453.1, from coordinate 113,988 downwards.
GTACATATCTATATCCAGCATAGTCTTAGTTTGTATCCCGTTTCCACAGCAATTTCATCATACCTAACCATATGAAAGTATGCGCTGTTATTTCTGCATTCTGACAATAACAGTGCAATTACAGAGCTGCTCAGTGGCTTTGCATAGAACAGCTGATAAAAGCCGTTGTTTGTGTATTAATGATTTATCATTAATTCACAATACGAATCAAGCTGAGTGTGGAGGAGTTCACAGCAAAAGCGACCATGCAACGTTTTTGAAATGCTCGAAAGACGACAGAATAACTTGGATTTCAAAACTAACGAGCATATCGCTACCAAGACAAATCCTTCCATAACAAACTTCTTGGAATATTGCAAAGCATTGTGTAAACAATAACAAAAGCAACAGAGCTCTGTCGCTTCTCTATGTATCAGTTATTTCCAATTTCGTTGCAATTTGAATTTAACACACAAGCGCTAACAGAACTCAGCTGTTGCCCATGGCAAGTACCTGCAAATGTTAAAAAGCTAAACAACAGAAAGTCAAGACAACCCTGCGTATATGTTGACAGTTTTGGCATATTAGTGGCAACGCTAGTTCAACGCAATCGCAGCCAACTTAATTCCGTGTCTGTTCGTCGCTTGCAAAAGTCGTATACTGTCAAATTGGGAAATTAATTTTGAATAAAATACATAGTCTGATCATGGAGTACTTGCAGAAGATTGTGGCTGACAAAAACAACAACGACGGCGATCTGGATGGCCAGGACTACGCGGTGCTGGACATTTTTCCGTTCGTCCAGGAAGCTCCGCCGCTCGTGGCGGCAAACTGCTCCGATTACGTTGTGGCGCATTCAAATAAGCGCCTCCAACCGGTACGCAAGTTGGGCGAGGTGTGCTTTCTGCCGCCCATATTGCAGGGTATGCAGCAGCTGCGCCTGAATCAGCTGCTGCGTCTGCAGAGCTATGCGTGGCCACATCTGGGCCAGGGCGCTGGACACGGCGCTGTTGTCGTGAGTGCGCCCAGGAGCGGCCGGACGCTCAGCTATGTGGTGCCACTGTGCCAGACCGTTTTCGGCGCCATGAAGGAGCAGCGCAAACGTGACCAGCGCTGGAATCTGGCGGGACCCGTTGCACTTGTGCTCGCAGCGGATTTGCCGCGCGCCCATCAAATTGGTGCATTCTGCAATGGCATGCTGCGCAAGGCCAAAAACGAGGAGTGGCTAACTCTGGTGCTGACATTGCCGTCGGCCTATCAGGTGGAGTTCTTTTTGCGGCTGCTCAACGGCGTCGGTTGTTTGGTGGTGACGCCAGCTCAATTCCTCTGGCTGTGCGAGAATGATCTGAAGCTGCCAGATCTGCGATTTGTGGCCTACGATGATGTGGATCTGATGCAGCCGCAGCAGGTGCAGCAGGTCCATCAGCAGATGCTGAACATGCTGAAACAGCAGGATAAGCACGGCCACCTGCCACAACTGGTGCTCACCGCGCAATCCTATCAAGCCAACTATCTGCAAATGGTGCAGCAGCTCAATCAACATCCACTGCTGCTGTTCGGCGATGCACTCGAGGCGGCTGCTTATGGCGGCACACGTATGCGCATTGATGTGCTCCAGCGGCAGCAGAAGCAGAAGGCACTGCTCTTTCAGCTTGAGCAGCGCCCGCCGATCTACTTGCGCACCGTTATCATGTGCCAAACGGATGAGGAGATCCGTGAGCTAGTTACGCTGCTCGAGGCGCATGATCATCGCTGTCTGGCCTTCTATCAGACGGCGGATTTGTCTGTGCAGGAGCGTGTGCGTCGCTGGATGGAAGTGACATGCGGCGAGCTGCTCATCTGCACCGATCATTGTCCCGAGCTGAATGTGCGTCATGCCAAGACGCTGATCCACTACAGCATGAGCGACACGTGGAGCAAGTTCAAGTTGCGCCATCTGGCGCTGGCCGACAACTTGCGTAATCGCCTAGCGCAATCCGAACCGGATCCGACTTGGGAGCAGGCCAATTCGCTGGTTTCTCTGGCCTTCCTTGACGAGGGCAACGAGTATCAGCTGCCACGACTCGTCGACTTTCTGCAGATGCACCAAACGCTGGACGAGCGCATCATGCAGCTCGCACGCGGCATACGCGACAAGCTGGAGAGCAGCAAGCGCAACGAGATGGCGCTGTGCGATCAGCTGCTCAGTTTGGGCGACTGCCATGACGCCCATTGCCAGCGGCGTCATCAGCTGCTGGGCGAGGATCGCAAGCTGCCCGCCCATGTGCCCGCCGCTGGCAATGTGAAGCTGCAACTGATTCGGGTCTATTCGCCGGCACACTATTGTGTGCGTATGCTGGAGCATATGACGGCTGGCGGCAAATGGCAGCCACTGCTACGAATGGCCACGCTCCAGCTGAACCTGCAGCTGGTGATGGAGTCGCAGGAGTGCGTGCGCCATTGGCCACCACAGGCCAAAGAGATCTGCGTCTATCGCAATGAGAAGAGCTTTGAGCGTGTGCGTATCTTGCATGTGGCTCCCATCACTCAGGTGAATCTCTCGCGCACCGACGTGCCCGTCAAGGTGCAGGCTCTGGACGTCGATACGCGCCAGTTTGCGACCACCAGCGGCAATCTGTACGTTTGCCCCGAGCCGCTACGTGACCAGGCGCCGCTGGCCATCGATTTGCGCATTCTGGGCCAGATTCCGTATACGGGCGAGCGCAGCTGGCTTGAGGCGGATGCAAAGGTGTGCGCCTCCTGGCTGCTGTCTGTGTTGCAGCCGCACTTTCTGCAGGCCAACATCGTGGTGGCCCTGTCGCACACCATTTTCGTGGAGGACCTAGCTGCGATGAGCTATGCGCCCAACTTGCAGGTGCATGTGCAGATGCTGAGCATGTGCCAGAAGCTCAAGCAGGTGCGGTTGGCCCGCAGATGCGAAGAGACCATTGTCAAGCTAATGAAACTATTGGCCAAGAGCAATGCGAACGCTTTGCTCCAGACGGAGATGGAGTCGGTGCAGAAAGCTTACCAGGTGCCGACCAGACGTATCATATATACCAAACTGGACCTACAGATGGCCAAGGAGAATCGACTGCGTGAGGAGCAGAAGCAGATGCAGCAGCAACAGGAGAAGCAGCGACTGCTAGCGATGAGCAGCAAATTTCTGCAAGAAGCTGAAGAGCCGCCAATGCTGAAGCCGCAGTGCTCCATGGAATTCTTGTACAGCTGCGTTATGAACTGCACGCTAATGGAGCTGGAGGAAACAGACGCACAAGCCAATCTGCCGCTAACACTGCTTGATAAAGTGCTGCAGCCGGATGAGAAGCTGCCACTGGCAACTCCGCCTGCACCTGCACCTGCTCCTGCTCCTGGCAAAGAGCTGACAACTACTACTAAGATTCAGTATACAATTCCCGAAAATGTAATTCGGCCCGAGACGATCTACTATCAAACAGCTAGCACACTGGAGCTGCAGGTCCTTTTGCCCGACGACAAGATGCCCTATGATGTCGTCCTGGACAATGGCAGTGTCATTGCCTTCTGGACCGAATCGACGCCAACCTATCAGTTTCTCGTGAACACGCATTGTCCTTACAAGGAACTGAATCATCGCAAGCAGGGTCGCACCGTGTACGTAAGCGTTCTCAAGGCCTTTGTCAAGAGCTATCCACTTGAGTTTGCCTTCTACAAATTCATGAAGCCACACCTTGAGAAGTTCGATCAGCTGGAGCAGCAGCATTGCGCTAGACTTGCCGCATTCGAAGCCTCATTGCTGCAAAAGGGTTATATCAAAGGCAGAGATGCCAAACGTGCCGACAGCTCCGACGATCTGAGCAGCGATGAGCTGATGACGGATCTACCCTATAAGCCCAGCGATGAGCGTACAGAACGCGCCCTCTATAATTCCGACTCCGATTGGTCGTGAATATGCCAATTGCAATTTGACTTTTGTATACCTTTTGACTTGCATGCTTTGATGAGTTTTGCTAGTACATTTTTGACCCAACAAAAACAAACACAATTCATTGAAGACAACAGATACAAACAATAAATAAAATTGATATTCTCATCAGCACAACGAGCTTGATCGAATTAATGTGTTCGGGTTGATCGATAGGTATATAATATGCATATATTCAAAATGTACCGCTTATATTCTCATTCCGTAAAAAATTAGCTACTGAGTTCTGCCAAATGGAAATGGATTTTGCATGTTGGAAATTTTGGGCATTTTCCACCAGTTTTCAATAGTGTCTAATTTGCTTATAGAGATGGGCAAGCTTTTGCTTGATTTGAACAATGGCATAAAGTATACATATAAATGTTACTAAGGTCCGATGCTTATATTTCGTTTACATGCGAATGGCAAAAGTTAATGAACACTGCCAAGAAAGTTGTTACAAAATGCTGGTTTTGTATACTCTTTTCGAAGTAAATAGTATATTCACTTTAGGCTGAAGTTTGTAACGCATATAAAGAGGCATCGGAGACACCCAAAAGTTACTGCCAGTATGCTTAGAATGACAAAACAAATTGATCTAGCCATGTCCGTCTGTCTGTCTGCCTGTCTGTCTGTCTGTCTGTATGTATGCAAACTAGTCCCTCAGTTTTTAAGCTATCGCGATAAAACTTTGCACAGAGACCTATTATTCAAAGGGACAGCACATTGGTCGGAGCCGGCCGGATCGGACCACTATATCTCATAGCTGCCATACAACTCGCAGTCGGTTTTGGTCATATATCCGATGATTTCAAAGCTATCGCCTTAAATTTCCTTGTACACTTGATATGCGGCAGTTCTCAGTGTGAAAATTGCCTAAAGCTTCGAAAAGAGTATAAGATCTTCGGCACGCCGAAGATAATCATTTTCCACTTGTTATACCCTGAACCCATTAAAAATGGGTAAAAAGGGTATTATGGTTTTGTGCAAAAGTATGTAACAGGCATAAGGAAGCATCTCCGACCATATAAAGTATATATATTCTTGATCAGTATCAACAGTCGAGTCGATTTAGCCATGTCCGTCTGTCTGTCTGTCTGTCCGTCCGTCCGTCAGTCCGTCCGTCCGTCCGTCCGTCCGTCCGTCCGTCTGTCTGTATGAACACGCGGATATCAGAGACTACAAGAGCTAAAGACTTCATATTTGGAATATAAGTTCTCGTAATCCCGGGACAGATCAAGTTTATTTCATTTTATCGATAATTCGTCCCGTTTAAATGTTATCGATAAATTTCGATTTCAGACTAGCGTTTTTGGGCCTTAACTTAAAAGTTATAAGAGCTAGAAGCCCTAAATTTGGCATGTATAGTCTCGAATAGCATACACATGTAACAAATATTTCACTTTTAGGATACCACCCCCAAATCCCCCCAAAAGTTCAAAAAACTAATTTTTGATGGTATGACCTTGCAATTTGGTTTGGTCACACATTTTATAGCCAGTGTTATGTCCTACAAATTTTAGAAAGATCGGACAATAAACACAGAAGTTATTTCAGATTTAACTTTCCATTGTATGGGGCTCAGCGAAAAGCAAGCTAACTGCTTAAACCGCTTGTACAGCTTGCAGTATGTGTGTGTCTGTATGTATGCACACTATTAGGCAAGTATGAATGGATGTCAGAGCTGGGTTCAGGGTATCTCCTAGTCGGGCACTCCCGACTAGAGCACTCTTACTTGTTATACCCTGAACCCATTAAAAATGGGTAAAAAGGGTATTATGGTTTTGTGCAAAAGTATGTAACAGGCATAAGGAAGCATCTCCGACCATATAAAGTATATATATTATTGATCAGTATCAACAGCCGAGTCGATCTAGCCATGTCCGTCTGTCTGTCCGTCTGTCCGTCTGTCTGTCTGTATGAACACACAGATATCAGAGACTACAAGAGCTAGAGACTTCATATTTGGAACATAAGTTCTCCTAGTCCCGGGACAGATCAAGTTTATTAAAATTTATCGATAGCTCGTCCCGTTCAAAAGTTATCGATAAATTTCGATTTCAGACCAGCGTTTTTTGGATATAACTTACAAGTTATAAGAGCTAGAGGCCCCTAATTTGACATGTATAATCTCGAATAGCATACACATGAACAAATTTTTCACTTTTTGGATACCACCCCCCAAACCCCCCAAAAGTTAAAAAAACGCATTTTTGAAGGTACGACCTTGCAATTTGGTTTGGTCACACATATTATTGACAATTGTTTGCCCCAAAAATTTCAATAAGATCGGACGATAAACACAGAAGTTATTTAAGATTTAACTTTCCATTATGTGGGGCTCAGCGAAAAGCAAGCTAACTGCTTAGACCGCTTGCACTGCTTGTACTGCTTGTACTGCAGCATGTGTGTGTTTAGATTAATATGAATGATTGTAAGGACTGGGTTCAGGGTATCTCGTAGTCGGGCACTCCCGACTAGAGCACTCTTACTTGTTATACCCTGAACCCATTAAAAATGGGTAAAAAGGGTATTATGGTTTTGTGCAAAAGTATGTAACAGGCATAAGGAAGCATCTCCGACCATATAAAGTATATATATTCTTGATCAGTATCAACAGCCAAGTCGATTTAGCCATGTCCGTCTGTCTGTCCGTCCGTCCGTCCGTCCGTCCGTCCGTCCGTCCGTCCGTCCGTCCGTCTGTCTGTATGAACACGCGGATATCAGAGACTACAAGAGCTAGAGACTTCATATTTGGAATATAAGTTCTCGTAGTGCCGGGACAGATCAAGTTTATTTCATTTTATCGATAACTCGACCCATTCAAAAGTTATCGATAAATTTCGATTTCAGACTAGCGTTTTTGGGCTATAACTTACAAGTTATAAGAGCTAGAGGCCCCTAATTTGGCATGTATAATCTCGAATAGCATACACATGTAGCAAATTTTTCACTTTTTGGATACCACCCCCCAATCCCCCCAAAAATTCAAAAAACTCATTTTTGAAGGTATGACCTTGCAATTTGGTTTGGTCACACATTTTATAGCCAATGTTATGTCCTACAAAAAGATCGGACAATAAACACAGAAGTTATTTAAGATTTTACTTTCCATTGTGTGGGACTCAGTGAAAAAGCAAGATAACTGCTTAAACCGCAGGCACTGCTTGCAGTATGTGTGTGCTTGTATGTATGCACACTATTAGGCAAGTATGAATGGATGTCAGAACTGGGTTCAGGGTATCTCCTAGTCGGGCAGTCCCGACTAGAGCACTCTTACTTGTTTTTCATTCATATTGTGGCAAAGTGCAAAAAACTTGACCGCAGAGAAATAAGCTGGACTCAAACTGAACTGTTTTTATACCCTGAACCCATTAAAAATGGGTAAAAAGGGTATTATGGTTTTGTGCAAAAGTATGTAACAGGCATAAGGAAGCATCTCTGACCATATAAAGTAAATATATTCTTGATCAGTATCAACAGCCAAGTCGATTTAGCCATGTCCCTCTGTCTGTCTGTCTGTCCGTCTGTATGAACACGCGGATATCAGAGACTACAAGAGCTATAGACTTCATATTTGGAATATAAGTTCTCGTAGGCCCGGGACAGATCAAGTTTATTAAATTTTATCGATATCTCATCCCGTTCAAGAGTTATCGATAAATTTCGATTTCATACCTGAGTTTTTGGGTCATAACTTCAAAGGCTTAAGAGCTAGAGGCCCCAAATTTGGCATGTATAATCTCGAATGGCATACCCATATAACAAATTTTTCACTTTTTGGATACCACCCCCCAATTCCCCCAAAAGTTCAAAAAACGCATTTTTGAAGTTATGACCTTGCAATTTGGTTTGGTCACACATTTTATTGCCCAGTCTCTGCCCAAAAAATTTCAATAAGATCGGGTGATAAACACAGACGTTTTTAAGGATTTAACTTTCCATTGTCTGGAGCTCAGTAAAGAATCAAGCTTACTGCTTAGACTGCTTGCACTGCTCGCACTGCTCGTACTGCAACATGTGGGTGTTTAGATTAGTACGAATGATTGTAAGGACTGGGTTCAGGGTATCTCGTAGTCGGGCACTCCCGACTAGAGCACTCTTACTTGTTATTTATCTGGCACATAGCGGCCCTATATGTAAGATAAGGTTCCGGCTAGCTCTTAACTAAGACATACTATTGTTTGGGTACCAAAAGTACATTGTGACAACGAACTTTTCGTACTATTAAGTTTATCTGACTTGTTTATCGATTATAATGTTTAGAACATTAACATCGACAACTATTGTCGTTTGCAAGTCTCTCATTGTTTCTGTTTTTATAAAGTTCTGAATTTGTGATAAAGAATTGTTTATTTGAACCAAGCTTCTTCAATGTGAGTACACACATTGTGATTATTCTGGATACAAAATGTACTACGAACCCCGAATACTGGCTGGTACTTAGCCTCTTATTTAGTTCAAATTGTTTGTTCTAATTGTAAAGAAATACTCATTTAATGGTCACTGGTTCGTTGTTACAATAAATACATACAATTTGCTTACAAATAACAAAAAAAAAACGAAGATATATATAGAGAGAGAGAAAAAAAAACAAGCATACGCACAATTCGATTCACACTCACACTCAGATTCACACTCAGATTCAGACTCAGACTCAGACATTCACACGCACATATGACATAAGACTCAACATTTGCTTATCAGACTATTGTATTCTTGATCCAGAACTCCTTGATCATATCGCTGCCCTTCTCGGCAATCATAATGACCGGCGCATTCGTGTTGGCCGATACCAGCTTGGGCATAATGCTGGCATCGATGACACGCAGTCCGCGAATGCCGTAGACGCGCAGCTTGGCATCGACGACCGCATCCTTGTCCCAGTAGGGACCCATCTTGCAGGTGCCCACCGGATGGTAGATGGTCGACGTGTAGCGTCGCACCATGCACTCCCAGAAGGCGTCGGTGAAGGGCGGCAGCGGCTCGCAGCCCGGCCAGCGTATGCTCGACAGGCGGGAGCCGAAGCGCTGCATGGCCTTGGTGCGGGAGAGCGCCACGGCGACCTTGACGCCCTCGATGAGCGTCTTCAGATCGAGGTCATCGGTCAGGTAGTTGGGCAGGATGTACGGATAGTCGAAGGGATTGCTGCTGCGCAGCTTGATGCTGCCCACGCTGCGCGGACGCAACAGCATCGGTATAATGCTCCAGGCGTCGCGATTGCTGATCGGCTCGAAGACCGCCCGGTAGAAGGCGTCCGTCAGGCCATGCGCCTTGCGCAGCTGCGAGCCGCCGTCGGAGTTCGTTGAGCCCGACACGAAATGGAACTCAATGTCCGGCCAGTCGAGTGTGGTATTCGCGTACTTGGTGTTCACATAGGCCAGGCCCTCGACGCCGCCCAGAATGGTCAGCGGACCCTGGCCAAAGACGGCGTACTGCAGCACCGTCGACATGGTGTGAAAGCGATTCTCCACTATGGAAACGGGCTGATTGACGAGGAACGTCAGGCCGCCCAGCCCGATGTGATCCTGCAGATTCTCGCCGACGCTCAGCTCCTTGATGAGCGGTATGCGATGCTTGGCCAGCTGCTTGCGTGGACCCACACCGCTCAGCATCAGCAGCTGGGGACTGTTGACGGATCCGCCCGACAGCACTACCTCCTTGGTGGCACGCACATGGTAGAGCTTCTGATCCTTGACGAACTCCACGCCAAAGGCCAGCTTACTCACTGGGTCGATCATGATGCGCGTGACGTGCGAGTTCATCGAGATGTGCAGATTGGGACGCAGTCGAGCCGGACGCAGGAACGCCTTCGAGGTGGAGCAGCGCGAGCCGCGTCTCGTTGTGCCCTGCGCAATCATGAAGCCCGTCATTTTCTCGCCATTCAAGTCGCGATTGTCGTAGCCCATCTCAACGCCCGCCTCCACGAAACTGGCCGCCAGGGGCGTGTGGTAGGGCGCCTCGCCCACCGTCAGGTAGCCGCCAGTGGCATGGTACGGCGTGCTGGCCAAATACGGATTGGTGTTGTCCTCGGACTTCTTGAAGTAGTACAGTGCATCGCGGTACGACCAGCTGGGATTGCCCATCGCCTCCCAGTTGTCATAGTCGTGCTTGGAGCCGCGCAGATACAACATGTAGTTCAGCACGGAACTGCCGCCCAGAACCTTGCCCCTGGGCCAGTTGCAGCGTCCGCCTTGCATAGCTGTAAGATAAAATGACGTTTAGATGTGTGTGGCAATCTATAGAGGGTCTCTTAAGAAGAGTTTCCTTTGAGCAGCAAATGGTAAAACCTTAAAAAGTAATCATTTAAACCCTATCAAGAAGGTTTCCTAGGATGCACACCGTAAGGGGGATACATATACAGCATATTAAAGGTATTATCTTACAAGGAAATTCTTTTGTTTAGGTGTTAACTTTTCAAAATGCGACTCTTAGAAAGAATCACTTTACAAAAGTACCCATACAATATACAACTGTTTAATAGAGAGCCATATAGAAATCTTTTGGGAAGCCATCCTCGGTAGGAAACAGTTGAGGAAGAAGTCTTGAGAAGGAAATATTTAGGAAGGAAATCTTGTTAAAAACTTTACGAATGAACTCTTTTTAAGGAAACTAAAGAGGTAATCTTTAAAGACCTTAAGGAAACCCTTAAGAATAAAGCCAGCTCTATATGGCGGAATTCTGTACTGAGAAATCTTTAAGGAATCCATCCTCAGTAGGAAACAGTTAAGGAGAAAGCCTTGAGTAGGAAATCTTTAGGAAGGAACTCTTGTTAAACACTTTACGAATGAACTCTTTTTAAGGAAAGGGAAGAAGAGATTCCTAGGAAAAACTGTATAGGGATATTTTTAAAAAGGTAATCCTTAAGGACCTTAAGGAAACCCTTAAGAATAAAGCAAGCTCTATTTGGGGGAGTTCTGTACTGAGAAATCTTTTAGGAAGCCATGCCCGGTAGGAAACAGTTAAGGAAAAGGCCGTGAGAAGGAAACGTTTATGAAGGAAATCTTATTAAAAACTTTACGAATGAACTATTTTTAAGGAAAGAGATGAAGAGATTCCTAGGAAAACCTGTATAGGGATACGTTTAAAGAGGTAAAGCTCTTTATGACTTTGGGAAGACATCCTTTCGGTGTCCGGCCTTACCCAAACAAGCTGTGCCCGAAAGCCAATAAAACCAAAGACTTATAGCAAAAACTATACATATTTATGTCTACAAGCGCAAGCTTACATTTTATGTTAATAACAGTGCGCTACGCTATAATTAGCATCAACATTTGGCTACGTTTTCGTGACAGCAATTTGGCATTGCCCTTTGATATTTAACATTTGAAGCTTGCTAACAGAAAAGGCAACTTGCGTAGCTTCCTGATATACATATGTACATATCTATATCCAGCATAGTCTTAGTTTGTATCCCGTTTCCACAGCAATTTCATCATACCTAACCATATGAAAGTATGCGCTGTTATTTCTGCATTCTGACAATAACAGTGCAATTACAGAGCTGTTCAGTGGCTTTGCATAGAACAGCTGATAAAAGCCGTTGTTTGTGTATTAATGATTTATCATTAATTCACAATACGAATCAAGCTGAGTGTGGAGGAGTTCACAGCAAAAGCGACCATGCAACGTTTTTGAAATGCTCGAAAGACGACAGAATAACTTGGATTTCAAAACTAACGAGCATATCGCTACCAAGACAAATCCTTCCATAACAAACTTCTTGGAATATTGCAAAGCATTGTGTAAACAATAACAAAAGCAACAGAGCTCTGTCGCTTCTCTATGTATCAGTTATTTCCAATTTCGTTGCAATTTGAATTTAACACACAAGCGCTAACAGAACTCAGCTGTTGCCCATGGCAAGTACCTGCAAATGTTAAAAAGCTAAACAACAGAAAGTCAAGACAACCCTGCGTATATGTTGACAGTTTTGGCATATTAGTGGCAACGCTAGTTCAACGCAATCGCAGCCAACTTAATTCCGTGTCTGTTCGTCGCTTGCAAAAGTCGTATACTGTCAAATTGGGAAATTAATTTTGAATAAAATACATAGTCTGATCATGGAGTACTTGCAGAAGATTGTGGCTGACAAAAACAACAACGACGGCGATCTGGATGGCCAGGACTACGCGGTGCTGGACATTTTTCCGTTCGTCCAGGAAGCTCCGCCGCTCGTGGCGGCAAACTGCTCCGATTACGTTGTGGCGCATTCAAATAAGCGCCTCCAACCGGTACGCAAGTTGGGCGAGGTGTGCTTTCTGCCGCCCATATTGCAGGGTATGCAGCAGCTGCGCCTGAATCAGCTGCTGCGTCTGCAGAGCTATGCGTGGCCACATCTGGGCCAGGGCGCTGGACACGGCGCTGTTGTCGTGAGTGCGCCCAGGAGCGGCCGGACGCTCAGCTATGTGGTGCCACTGTGCCAGACCGTTTTCGGCGCCATGAAGGAGCAGCGCAAACGTGACCAGCGCTGGAATCTGGCGGGACCCGTTGCACTTGTGCTCGCAGCGGATTTGCCGCGCGCCCATCAAATTGGTGCATTCTGCAATGGCATGCTGCGCAAGGCCAAAAACGAGGAGTGGCTAACTCTGGTGCTGACATTGCCGTCGGCCTATCAGGTGGAGTTCTTTTTGCGGCTGCTCAACGGCGTCGGTTGTTTGGTGGTGACGCCAGCTCAATTCCTCTGGCTGTGCGAGAATGATCTGAAGCTGCCAGATCTGCGATTTGTGGCCTACGATGATGTGGATCTGATGCAGCCGCAGCAGGTGCAGCAGGTCCATCAGCAGATGCTGAACATGCTGAAACAGCAGGATAAGCACGGCCACCTGCCACAACTGGTGCTCACCGCGCAATCCTATCAAGCCAACTATCTGCAAATGGTGCAGCAGCTCAATCAACATCCACTGCTGCTGTTCGGCGATGCACTCGAGGCGGCTGCTTATGGCGGCACACGTATGCGCATTGATGTGCTCCAGCGGCAGCAGAAGCAGAAGGCACTGCTCTTTCAGCTTGAGCAGCGCCCGCCGATCTACTTGCGCACCGTTATCATGTGCCAAACGGATGAGGAGATCCGTGAGCTAGTTACGCTGCTCGAGGCGCATGATCATCGCTGTCTGGCCTTCTATCAGACGGCGGATTTGTCTGTGCAGGAGCGTGTGCGTCGCTGGATGGAAGTGACATGCGGCGAGCTGCTCATCTGCACCGATCATTGTCCCGAGCTGAATGTGCGTCATGCCAAGACGCTGATCCACTACAGCATGAGCGACACGTGGAGCAAGTTCAAGTTGCGCCATCTGGCGCTGGCCGACAACTTGCGTAATCGCCTAGCGCAATCCGAACCGGATCCGACTTGGGAGCAGGCCAATTCGCTGGTTTCTCTGGCCTTCCTTGACGAGGGCAACGAGTATCAGCTGCCACGACTCGTCGACTTTCTGCAGATGCACCAAACGCTGGACGAGCGCATCATGCAGCTCGCACGCGGCATACGCGACAAGCTGGAGAGCAGCAAGTGCAACGAGATGGCGCTGTGCGATCAGCTGCTCAGTTTGGGCGACTGCCATGACGCCCATTGCCAGCGGCGTCATCAGCTGCTGGGCGAGGATCGCAAGCTGCCCGCCCATGTGCCCGCCGCTGGCAATGTGAAGCTGCAACTGATTCGGGTCTATTCGCCGGCACACTATTGTGTGCGTATGCTGGAGCATATGACGGCTGGCGGCAAATGGCAGCCACTGCTACGAATGGCCACGCTCCAGCTGAACCTGCAGCTGGTGATGGAGTCGCAGGAGTGCGTGCGCCATTGGCCACCACAGGCCAAAGAGATCTGCGTCTATCGCAATGAGAAGAGCTTTGAGCGTGTGCGTATCTTGCATGTGGCTCCCATCACTCAGGTGAATCTCTCGCGCACCGACGTGCCCGTCAAGGTGCAGGCTCTGGACGTCGATACGCGCCAGTTTGCGACCACCAGCGGCAATCTGTACGTTTGCCCCGAGCCGCTACGTGACCAGGCGCCGCTGGCCATCGATTTGCGCATTCTGGGCCAGATTCCGTATACGGGCGAGCGCAGCTGGCTTGAGGCGGATGCAAAGGTGTGCGCCTCCTGGCTGCTGTCTGTGTTGCAGCCGCACTTTCTGCAGGCCAACATCGTGGTGGCCCTGTCGCACACCATTTTCGTGGAGGACCTAGCTGCGATGAGCTATGCGCCCAACTTGCAGGTGCATGTGCAGATGCTGAGCATGTGCCAGAAGCTCAAGCAGGTGCGGTTGGCCCGCAGATGCGATGAGACCATTGTCAAGCTAATGAAACTATTGGCCAAGGGCGATGCGAACGCTTTGCTCCAGACGGAGATGGAGTCGGTGCAGAAAGCTTACCAGGTGCCGACCAGACGTATCATATATACCAAACTGGGCCGACAGATGGCCAAGGAGAATCGACTGCGTGAGGAGCAGAAGCAGATGCAGCAGCAACAGGAGAAGCAGCGACTGCTAGCGATGAGCAGCAAATTTCTGCAAGAAGCTGAAGAGCCGCCAATGCTGAAGCCGCAGTGCTCCATGGAATTCTTGTACAGCTGCGTTATGAACTGCACGCTAATGGAGCTGGAGGAAACAGACGCACAAGCCAATCTGCCGCTAACACTGCTTGATAAAGTGCTGCAGCCGGATGAGAAGCTGCCACTGGCAACTCCGCCTGCACCTGCACCTGCTCCTGCTCCTGGCAAAGAGCTGACAACTACTACTAAGATTCAGTATACAATTCCCGAAAATGTAATTCGGCCCGAGACGATCTACTATCAAACAGCTAGCACACTGGAGCTGCAGGTCCTTTTGCCCGACGACAAGATGCCCTATGATGTCGTCCTGGACAATGGCAGTGTCATTGCCTTCTGGACCGAATCGACGCCAACCTATCAGTTTCTCGTGAACACGCATTGTCCTTACAAGGAACTGAATCATCGCAAGCAGGGTCGCACCGTGTACGTAAGCGTTCTCAAGGCCTTTGTCAAGAGCTATCCACTTGAGTTTGCCTTCTACAAATTCATGAAGCCACACCTTGAGAAGTTCGATCAGCTGGAGCAGCAGCATTGCGCTAGACTTGCCGCATTCGAAGCCTCATTGCTGCAAAAGGGTTATATCAAAGGCAGAGATGCCAAACGTGCCGACAGCTCCGACGATCTGAGCAGCGATGAGCTGATGACGGATCTACCCTATAAGCCCAGCGATGAGCGTACAGAACGCGCCCTCTATAATTCCGACTCCGATTGGTCGTGAATATGCCAATTGCAATTTGACTTTTGTATACCTTTTGACTTGCATGCTTTGATGAGTTTTGCTAGTACATTTTTGACCCAACAAAAACAAACACAATTCATTGAAGACAACAGATACAAACAATAAATAAAATTGATATTCTCATCAGCACAACGAGCTTGATCGAATTAATGTGTTCGGGTTGATCGATAGGTATATAATATGCATATATTCAAAATGTACCGCTTATATTCTCATTCCGTAAAAAATTAGCTACTGAGTTCTGCCAAATGGAAATGGATTTTGCATGTTGGAAATTTTGGGCATTTTCCACCAGTTTTCAATAGTGTCTAATTTGCTTATAGAGATGGGCAAGCTTTTGCTTGATTTGAACAATGGCATAAAGTATACATATAAATGTTACTAAGGTCCGATGCTTATATTTCGTTTACATGCGAATGGCAAAAGTTAATGAACACTGCCAAGAAAGTTGTTACAAAATGCTGGTTTTGTATACTCTTTTCGAAGTAAATAGTATATTCACTTTAGGCTGAAGTTTGTAACGCATATAAAGAGGCATCGGAGACACCCAAAAGTTACTGCCAGTATGCTTAGAATGACAAAACAAATTGATCTAGCCATGTCCGTCTGTCTGTCTGCCTGTCTGTCTGTCTGTCTGTATGTATGCAAACTAGTCCCTCAGTTTTTAAGCTATCGCGATAAAACTTTGCACAGAGACCTATTATTCAAAGGGACAGCACATTGGTCGGAGCCGGCCGGATCGGACCACTATATCTCATAGCTGCCATACAACTCGCAGTCGGTTTTGGTCATATATCCGATGATTTCAAAGCTATCGCCTTAAATTTCCTTGTACACTTGATATGCGGCAGTTCTCAGTGTGAAAATTGCCTAAAGCTTCGAAAAGAGTATAAGATCTTCGGCACGCCGAAGATAATCATTTTCCACTTGTTATACCCTGAACCCATTAAAAATGGGTAAAAAGGGTATTATGGTTTTGTGCAAAAGTATGTAACAGGCATAAGGAAGCATCTCCGACCATATAAAGTATATATATTCTTGATCAGTATCAACAGTCGAGTCGATTTAGCCATGTCCGTCTGTCTGTCTGTCTGTCCGTCCGTCCGTCAGTCCGTCCGTCCGTCTGTCTGTATGAACACGCGGATATCAGAGACTACAAGAGCTAAAGACTTCATATTTGGAATATAAGTTCTCGTAATCCCGGGACAGATCAAGTTTATTTCATTTTATCGATAATTCGTCCCGTTTAAATGTTATCGATAAATTTCGATTTCAGACTAGCGTTTTTGGGCCTTAACTTAAAAGTTATAAGAGCTAGAAGCCCTAAATTTGGCATGTATAGTCTCGAATAGCATACACATGTAACAAATATTTCACTTTTAGGATACCACCCCCAAATCCCCCCAAAAGTTCAAAAAACTAATTTTTGATGGTATGACCTTGCAATTTGGTTTGGTCACACATTTTATAGCCAGTGTTATGTCCTACAAATTTTAGAAAGATCGGACAATAAACACAGAAGTTATTTCAGATTTAACTTTCCATTGTATGGGGCTCAGCGAAAAGCAAGCTAACTGCTTAAACCGCTTGCACAGCTTGCAGTATGTGTGTGTCTGTATGTATGCACACTATTAGGCAAGTATGAATGGATGTCAGAGCTGGGTTCAGGGTATCTCCTAGTCGGGCACTCCCGACTAGAGCACTCTTACTTGTTATACCCTGAACCCATTAAAAATGGGTAAAAAGGGTATTATGGTTTTGTGCAAAAGTATGTAACAGGCATAAGGAAGCATCTCCGACCATATAAAGTATATATATTATTGATCAGTATCAACAGCCGAGTCGATCTAGCCATGTCCGTCTGTCTGTCCGTCTGTCTGTCTGTATGAACACACAGATATCAGAGACTACAAGAGCTAGAGACTTCATATTTGGAACATAAGTTCTCCTAGTCCCGGGACAGATCAAGTTTATTAAAATTTATCGATAGCTCGTCCCGTTCAAAAGTTATCGATAAATTTCGATTTCAGACCAGCGTTTTTTGGATATAACTTACAAGTTATAAGAGCACATATATCCGCAGCAGGCGCCGCTGGTACGCAACAACTACGCCGCCCATCCGGAGGATCGGGCCACACTCCTGCGCTACGTGCGATACGTGCAACGGCTGTCGGAGACACGCGCCTTCCGGCGCTGCGGCTTGCAGCTGTGGCTGCCGCCGCTGCCCGAGTGCGATGCGCTGCAGCAGGACTCGGATGCGTACTGGCTGTGCCACATACGCCATATGTTTGTGGGCGCGTGGCACGCTGTCGGCAGCTGCCGCATGTCCACCAGCAGCGACGAGGGCGGCGTCGTCGATGAGCGGCTGCGCGTCCATGGCATACGCAATCTGCGCGTGGTGGACGCCAGCGTTATGCCGGAGATAACGGCCGGACACACGAACGCGCCCAGCATGATGATTGGCGAGCAGGGAGCGCGCATCATACAAGAGGATCAGCAGAGGAAACAGCAGCGGCAGCAGCTAGACGCAGACGAACACATTGTGCAGAAACAGCAGCCGAATGCGGCACAGGAACTGCAAGATGAAGAGGATTACGAGGAGCACGAAGCTGAATCGCAACGAGTCGCAGGCGAAACAAATGAAATACCAATTTAAATGCACCTGAAAGCCAATAAAACCAAAGACTTATAGCAAAAACTATACATATTTATGTCTACAAGCGCAAGCTTACATTTTATGTTAATAACAGTGCGCTACGCTATAATTAGCATCAACATTTGGCTACGTTTTCGCGACAGCAATTTGGCATTGCCCTTTGATATTTAACATTTGAAGCTTGCTAACAGAAAAGGCAACTTGCGTAGCTTCCTGATATACATATGTACATATCTATATCCAGCATAGTCTTAGTTTGTATCCCGTTTCCACAGCAATTTCATCATACCTAACCATATGAAAGTATGCGCTGTTATTTCTGCATTCTGACAATAACAGTGCAATTACAGAGCTGTTCAGTGGCTTTGCATAGAACAGCTGATAAAAGCCGTTGTTTGTGTATTAATGATTTATCATTAATTCACAATACGAATCAAGCTGAGTGTGGAGGAGTTCACAGCAAAAGCGACCATGCAACGTTTTTGAAATGCTCGAAAGACGACAGAATAACTTGGATTTCAAAACTAACGAGCATATCGCTACCAAGACAAATCCTTCCATAACAAACTTCTTGGAATATTGCAAAGCATTGTGTAAACAATAACAAAAGCAACAGAGCTCTGTCGCTTCTCTATGTATCAGTTATTTCCAATTTCGTTGCAATTTGAATTTAACACACAAGCGCTAACAGAACTCAGCTGTTGCCCATGGCAAGTACCTGCAAATGTTAAAAAGCTAAACAACAGAAAGTCAAGACAACCCTGCGTATATGTTGACAGTTTTGGCATATTAGTGGCAACGCTAGTTCAACGCAATCGCAGCCAACTTAATTCCGTGTCTGTTCGTCGCTTGCAAAAGTCGTATACTGTCAAATTGGGAAATTAATTTTGAATAAAATACATAGTCTGATCATGGAGTACTTGCAGAAGATTGTGGCTGACAAAAACAACAACGACGGCGATCTGGATGGCCAGGACTACGCGGTGCTGGACATTTTTCCGTTCGTCCAGGAAGCTCCGCCGCTCGTGGCGGCAAACTGCTCCGATTACGTTGTGGCGCATTCAAATAAGCGCCTCCAACCGGTACGCAAGTTGGGCGAGGTGTGCTTTCTGCCGCCCATATTGCAGGGTATGCAGCAGCTGCGCCTGAATCAGCTGCTGCGTCTGCAGAGCTATGCGTGGCCACATCTGGGCCAGGGCGCTGGACACGGCGCTGTTGTCGTGAGTGCGCCCAGGAGCGGCCGGACGCTCAGCTATGTGGTGCCACTGTGCCAGACCGTTTTCGGCGCCATGAAGGAGCAGCGCAAACGTGACCAGCGCTGGAATCTGGCGGGACCCGTTGCACTTGTGCTCGCAGCGGATTTGCCGCGCGCCCATCAAATTGGTGCATTCTGCAATGGCATGCTGCGCAAGGCCAAAAACGAGGAGTGGCTAACTCTGGTGCTGACATTGCCGTCGGCCTATCAGGTGGAGTTCTTTTTGCGGCTGCTCAACGGCGTCGGTTGTTTGGTGGTGACGCCAGCTCAATTCCTCTGGCTGTGCGAGAATGATCTGAAGCTGCCAGATCTGCGATTTGTGGCCTACGATGATGTGGATCTGATGCAGCCGCAGCAGGTGCAGCAGGTCCATCAGCAGATGCTGAACATGCTGAAACAGCAGGATAAGCACGGCCACCTGCCACAACTGGTGCTCACCGCGCAATCCTATCAAGCCAACTATCTGCAAATGGTGCAGCAGCTCAATCAACATCCACTGCTGCTGTTCGGCGATGCACTCGAGGCGGCTGCTTATGGCGGCACACGTATGCGCATTGATGTGCTCCAGCGGCAGCAGAAGCAGAAGGCACTGCTCTTTCAGCTTGAGCAGCGCCCGCCGATCTACTTGCGCACCGTTATCATGTGCCAAACGGATGAGGAGATCCGTGAGCTAGTTACGCTGCTCGAGGCGCATGATCATCGCTGTCTGGCCTTCTATCAGACGGCGGATTTGTCTGTGCAGGAGCGTGTGCGTCGCTGGATGGAAGTGACATGCGGCGAGCTGCTCATCTGCACCGATCATTGTCCCGAGCTGAATGTGCGTCATGCCAAGACGCTGATCCACTACAGCATGAGCGACACGTGGAGCAAGTTCAAGTTGCGCCATCTGGCGCTGGCCGACAACTTGCGTAATCGCCTAGCGCAATCCGAACCGGATCCGACTTGGGAGCAGGCCAATTCGCTGGTTTCTCTGGCCTTCCTTGACGAGGGCAACGAGTATCAGCTGCCACGACTCGTCGACTTTCTGCAGATGCACCAAACGCTGGACGAGCGCATCATGCAGCTCGCACGCGGCATACGCGACAAGCTGGAGAGCAGCAAGCGCAACGAGATGGCGCTGTGCGATCAGCTGCTCAGTTTGGGCGACTGCCATGACGCCCATTGCCAGCGGCGTCATCAGCTGCTGGGCGAGGATCGCAAGCTGCCCGCCCATGTGCCCGCCGCTGGCAATGTGAAGCTGCAACTGATTCGGGTCTATTCGCCGGCACACTATTGTGTGCGTATGCTGGAGCATATGACGGCTGGCGGCAAATGGCAGCCACTGCTACGAATGGCCACGCTCCAGCTGAACCTGCAGCTGGTGATGGAGTCGCAGGAGTGCGTGCGCCATTGGCCACCACAGGCCAAAGAGATCTGCGTCTATCGCAATGAGAAGAGCTTTGAGCGTGTGCGTATCTTGCATGTGGCTCCCATCACTCAGGTGAATCTCTCGCGCACCGACGTGCCCGTCAAGGTGCAGGCTCTGGACGTCGATACGCGCCAGTTTGCGACCACCAGCGGCAATCTGTACGTTTGCCCCGAGCCGCTACGTGACCAGGCGCCGCTGGCCATCGATTTGCGCATTCTGGGCCAGATTCCGTATACGGGCGAGCGCAGCTGGCTTGAGGCGGATGCAAAGGTGTGCGCCTCCTGGCTGCTGTCTGTGTTGCAGCCGCACTTTCTGCAGGCCAACATCGTGGTGGCCCTGTCGCACACCATTTTCGTGGAGGACCTAGCTGCGATGAGCTATGCGCCCAACTTGCAGGTGCATGTGCAGATGCTGAGCATGTGCCAGAAGCTCAAGCAGGTGCGGTTGGCCCGCAGATGCGATGAGACCATTGTCAAGCTAATGAAACTATTGGCCAAGGGCGATGCGAACGCTTTGCTCCAGACGGAGATGGAGTCGGTGCAGAAAGCTTACCAGGTGCCGACCAGACGTATCATATATACCAAACTGGGCCGACAGATGGCCAAGGAGAATCGACTGCGTGAGGAGCAGAAGCAGATGCAGCAGCAACAGGAGAAGCAGCGACTGCTAGCGATGAGCAGCAAATTTCTGCAAGAAGCTGAAGAGCCGCCAATGCTGAAGCCGCAGTGCTCCATGGAATTCTTGTACAGCTGCGTTATGAACTGCACGCTAATGGAGCTGGAGGAAACAGACGCACAAGCCAATCTGCCGCTAACACTGCTTGATAAAGTGCTGCAGCCGGATGAGAAGCTGCCACTGGCAACTCCGCCTGCACCTGCACCTGCTCCTGCTCCTGGCAAAGAGCTGACAACTTCTACTAAGATTCAGTATACAATTCCCGAAAATGTAATTCGGCCCGAGACGATCTACTATCAAACAGCTAGCACACTGGAGCTGCAGGTCCTTTTGCCCGACGACAAGATGCCCTATGATGTCGTCCTGGACAATGGCAGTGTCATTGCCTTCTGGACCGAATCGACGCCAACCTATCAGTTTCTCGTGAACACGCATTGTCCTTACAAGGAACTGAATCATCGCAAGCAGGGTCGCACCGTGTACGTAAGCGTTCTCAAGGCCTTTGTCAAGAGCTATCCACTTGAGTTTGCCTTCTACAAATTCATGAAGCCACACCTTGAGAAGTTCGATCAGCTGGAGCAGCAGCATTGCGCTAGACTTGCCGCATTCGAAGCCTCATTGCTGCAAAAGGGTTATATCAAAGGCAGAGATGCCAAACGTGCCGACAGCTCCGACGATCTGAGCAGCGATGAGCTGATGACGGATCTACCCTATAAGCCCAGCGATGAGCGTACAGAACGCGCCCTCTATAATTCCGACTCCGATTGGTCGTGAATATGCCAATTGCAATTTGACTTTTGTATACCTTTTGACTTGCATGCTTTGATGAGTTTTGCTAGTACATTTTTGACCCAACAAAAACAAACACAATTCATTGAAGACAACAGATACAAACAATAAATAAAATTGATATTCTCATCAGCACAACGAGCTTGATCGAATTAATGTGTTCGGGTTGATCGATAGGTATATAATATGCATATATTCAAAATGTACCGCTTATATTCTCATTCCGTAAAAAATTAGCTACTGAGTTCTGCCAAATGGAAATGGATTTTGCATGTTGGAAATTTTGGGCATTTTCCACCAGTTTTCAATAGTGTCTAATTTGCTTATAGAGATGGGCAAGCTTTTGCTTGATTTGAACAATGGCATAAAGTATACATATAAATGTTACTAAGGTCCGATGCTTATATTTCGTTTACATGCGAATGGCAAAAGTTAATGAACACTGCCAAGAAAGTTGTTACAAAATGCTGGTTTTGTATACTCTTTTCGAAGTAAATAGTATATTCACTTTAGGCTGAAGTTTGTAACGCATATAAAGAGGCATCGGAGACACCCAAAAGTTACTGCCAGTATGCTTAGAATGACAAAACAAATTGATCTAGCCATGTCCGTCTGTCTGTCTGCCTGTCTGTCTGTCTGTCTGTATGTATGCAAACTAGTCCCTCAGTTTTTAAGCTATCGCGATAAAACTTTGCACAGAGACCTATTATTCAAAGGGACAGCACATTGGTCGGAGCCGGCCGGATCGGACCACTATATCTCATAGCTGCCATACAACTCGCAGTCGGTTTTGGTCATATATCCGATGATTTCAAAGCTATCGCCTTAAATTTCCTTGTACACTTGATATGCGGCAGTTCTCAGTGTGAAAATTGCCTAAAGCTTCGAAAAGAGTATAAGATCTTCGGCACGCCGAAGATAATCATTTTCCACTTGTTATACCCTGAACCCATTAAAAATGGGTAAAAAGGGTATTATGGTTTTGTGCAAAAGTATGTAACAGGCATAAGGAAGCATCTCCGACCATATAAAGTATATATATTCTTGATCAGTATCAACAGTCGAGTCGATTTAGCCATGTCCGTCTGTCTGTCTGTCTGTCCGTCCGTCCGTCAGTCCGTCCGTCCGTCTGTCTGTATGAACACGCGGATATCAGAGACTACAAGAGCTAAAGACTTCATATTTGGAATATAAGTTCTCGTAATCCCGGGACAGATCAAGTTTATTTCATTTTATCGATAATTCGTCCCGTTTAAATGTTATCGATAAATTTCGATTTCAGACTAGCGTTTTTGGGCCTTAACTTAAAAGTTATAAGAGCTAGAAGCCCTAAATTTGGCATGTATAGTCTCGAATAGCATACACATGTAACAAATATTTCACTTTTAGGATACCACCCCCAAATCCCCCCAAAAGTTCAAAAAACTAATTTTTGATGGTATGACCTTGCAATTTGGTTTGGTCACACATTTTATAGCCAGTGTTA
This sequence comes from Drosophila flavopinicola, assembly GCA_035042425.1. Lineage (NCBI taxonomy): Eukaryota > Metazoa > Arthropoda > Insecta > Diptera > Drosophilidae > Drosophila > Drosophila flavopinicola. The sequence continues at coordinate 90,533 of JAWNLL010000453.1, read as the reverse complement.
TGTCCTACAAATTTTATCGGACAATAAACACAGAAGTTATTTAAGATTTAACTTTCCATTGTATGGGGCTCAGCGAAAAGCAAGCTAACTGCTTAAACCGCTTGCACAGCTTGCAGTATGTGTGTGTCTGTATGTATGCACACTATTAGGCAAGTATGAATGGATGTCAGAGCTGGGTTCAGGGTATCTCCTAGTCGGGCACTCCCGACTAGAGCACTCTTACTTGTTATACCCTGAACCCATTAAAAATGGGTAAAAAGGGTATTATGGTTTTGTGCAAAAGTATGTAACAGGCATAAGGAAGCATCTCCGACCATATAAAGTATATATATTATTGATCAGTATCAACAGCCGAGTCGATCTAGCCATGTCCGTCTGTCTGTCTGTCTGTCTGTATGAACACACAGATATCAGAGACTACAAGAGCTAGAGACTTCATATTTGGAACATAAGTTCTCCTAGTCCCGGGACAGATCAAGTTTATTAAAATTTATCGATAGCTCGTCCCGTTCAAAAGTTATCGATAAATTTCGATTTCAGACCAGCGTTTTTTGGATATAACTTACAAGTTATAAGAGCTAGAGGCCCCTAATTTGGCATGTATAATCTCGAATAGCATACACATGTAGCAAATTTTTCACTTTTTGGATACCACCCCCCAATCCCCCCAAAAATTCAAAAAACTCATTTTTGAAGGTATGACCTTGCAATTTGGTTTGGTCACACATTTTATAGCCAATGTTATGTCCTACAAAAAGATCGGACAATAAACACAGAAGTTATTTAAGATTTTACTTTCCATTGTGTGGGACTCAGTGAAAAAGCAAGATAACTGCTTAAACCGCAGGCACTGCTTGCAGTATGTGTGTGCTTGTATGTATGCACACTATTAGGCAAGTATGAATGGATGTCAGAACTGGGTTCAGGGTATCTCCTAGTCGGGCAGTCCCGACTAGAGCACTCTTACTTGTTTTTCATTCATATTGTGGCAAAGTGCAAAAAACTTGACCGCAGAGAAATAAGCTGGACTCAAACTGAACTGTTTTTATACCCTGAACCCATTAAAAATGGGTAAAAAGGGTATTATGGTTTTGTGCAAAAGTATGTAACAGGCATAAGGAAGCATCTCTGACCATATAAAGTAAATATATTCTTGATCAGTATCAACAGCCAAGTCGATTTAGCCATGTCCCTCTGTCTGTCTGTCTGTCCGTCTGTATGAACACGCGGATATCAGAGACTACAAGAGCTATAGACTTCATATTTGGAATATAAGTTCTCGTAGGCCCGGGACAGATCAAGTTTATTAAATTTTATCGATAACTTATCCCGTTCAAAAGTTATCGATAAATTTCGATTTCATACCTGAGTTTTTGGGTCATAACTTCAAAGGCTTAAGAGCTAGAGGCCCCAAATTTGGCATGTATAATCTCGAATGGCATACCCATATAACAAATTTTTCACTTTTTGGATACCACCCCCCAATTCCCCCAAAAGTTCAAAAAACGCATTTTTGAAGTTATGACCTTGCAATTTGGTTTGGTCACACATTTTATTGCCCAGTCTCTGCCCAAAAAATTTCAATAAGATCGGGTGATAAACACAGACGTTTTTAAGGATTTAACTTTCCATTGTCTGGAGCTCAGTAAAGAATCAAGCTTACTGCTTAGACTGCTTGCACTGCTCGCACTGCTCGTACTGCAACATGTGGGTGTTTAGATTAGTACGAATGATTGTAAGGACTGGGTTCAGGGTATCTCGTAGTCGGGCACTCCCGACTAGAGCACTCTTACTTGTTATTTATCTGGCACATAGCGGCCCTATATGTAAGATAAGGTTCCGGCTAGCTCTTAACTAAGACATACTATTGTTTGGGTACCAAAAGTACATTGTGACAACGAACTTTTCGTACTATTAAGTTTATCTGACTTGTTTATCGATTATAATGTTTAGAACATTAACATCGACAACTATTGTCGTTTGCAAGTCTCTCATTGTTTCTGTTTTTATAAAGTTCTGAATTTGTGATAAAGAATTGTTTATTTGAACCAAGCTTCTTCAATGTGAGTACACACATTGTGATTATTCTGGATACAAAATGTACTACGAACCCCGAATACTGGCTGGTACTTAGCCTCTTATTTAGTTCAAATTGTTTGTTCTAATTGTAAAGAAATACTCATTTAATGGTCACTGGTTCGTTGTTACAATAAATACATACAATTTGCTTACAAATAACAAAAAAAAAACGAAGATATATATAGAGAGAGAGAAAAAAAAACAAGCATACGCACAATTCGATTCACACTCACACTCAGATTCACACTCAGATTCAGACTCAGACTCAGACATTCACACTCACATATGACATAAGACTCAACATTTGCTTATCAGACTATTGTATTCTTGATCCAGAACTCCTTGATCATATCGCTGCCCTTCTCGGCAATCATAATGACCGGCGCATTCGTGTTGGCCGATACCAGCTTGGGCATAATGCTGGCATCGATGACGCGCAGTCCGCGAATGCCGTAGACGCGCAGCTTGGCATCGACGACCGCATCCTTGTCCCAGTAGGGACCCATCTTGCAGGTGCCCACCGGATGGTAGATGGTCGACGTGTAGCGTCGCACCATGCACTCCCAGAAGGCGTCGGTGAAGGGCGGCAGCGGCTCGCAGCCCGGCCAGCGTATGCTCGACAGGCGGGAGCCGAAGCGCTGCATGGCCTTGGTGCGGGAGAGCGCCACGGCGACCTTGACGCCCTCGATGAGCGTCTTCAGATCGAGGTCATCGGTCAGGTAGTTGGGCAGGATGTACGGATAGTCGAAGGGATTGCTGCTGCGCAGCTTGATGCTGCCCACGCTGCGCGGACGCAACAGCATCGGTATAATGCTCCAGGCGTCGCGATTGCTGATCGGCTCGAAGACCGCACGGTAGAAGGCGTCCGTCAGGCCATGCGCCTTGCGCAGCTGCGAGCCGCCGTCGGAGTTCGTTGAGCCCGACACGAAGTGGAACTCAATGTCCGGCCAGTCGAGTGTGGTATTCGCGTACTTGGTGTTCACATAGGCCAGGCCCTCGACGCCGCCCAGAATGGTCAGCGGACCCTGGCCAAAGACGGCGTACTGCAGCACCGTCGACATGGTGTGAAAGCGATTCTCCACTATGGAAACGGGCTGATTGACGAGGAACGTCAGGCCGCCCAGCCCGATGTGATCCTGCAGATTCTCGCCGACGCTCAGCTCCTTGATGAGCGGTATGCGATGCTTGGCCAGCTGCTTGCGTGGACCCACACCGCTCAGCATCAGCAGCTGGGGACTGTTGACGGATCCGCCCGACAGCACTACCTCCTTGGTGGCACGCACATGGTAGAGCTTCTGATCCTTGACGAACTCCACGCCAAAGGCCAGCTTACTCACTGGGTCGATCATGATGCGCGTGACGTGCGAGTTCATCGAGATGTGCAGATTGGGACGCAGTCGAGCCGGACGCAGGAACGCCTTGGAGGTGGAGCAGCGCGAGCCGCGTCTCGTTGTGCCCTGCGCAATCATGAAGCCCGTCATTTTCTCGCCATTCAAGTCGCGATTGTCGTAGCCCATCTCAACGCCCGCCTCCACGAAACTGGCCGCCAGGGGCGTGTGGTAGGGCGCCTCGCCCACCGTCAGGTAGCCGCCAGTGGCATGGTACGGCGTGCTGGCCAAATACGGATTGGTGTTGTCCTCGGACTTCTTGAAGTAGTACAGTGCATCGCGGTACGACCAACTGGGATTGCCCATCGCCTCCCAGTTGTCATAGTCGTGCTTGGAGCCGCGCAGATACAACATGTAGTTCAGCACGGAACTGCCGCCCAGAACCTTGCCCCTGGGCCAGTTGCAGCGTCCGCCTTGCATAGCTGTAAGATAAAACGACGTTAAGATGTGTGTGGCAATCTTTAGAGGGTCTCTTAAGAAGAGTTTCCTTTGAGCAGCAAATGGTAAAACCTTAAAAAGTAATCATTTAAGCCCTATCAAGAAGGTTTCCTAGGATGCACACCGTAAGAGGGATACATATACAGCATATTAAAGGTATTATCTTACAAGGAAATTCTTTTGTTTAGGCGTTAACTTTTTAAAATGCGACTCTTAGAAAGAATCACTTTACAAAAGTACCCATACAAGATACAACTGTTTAATAGAGAGCCATATAGGGGGAGTTCTGTACTGAGATATCTTTTGGGAAGCCATCCTCGGTAGGAAACAGTTGAGGAAGAAGTCTTGAGAAGGAAATATTTAGGAAGGAAATCTTGTTAAAAACTTTACGAATGAACTCTTTTTAAGGAAACTAAAGAGGTAATCTTTAAAGATCTTAAGGAAACCCTTAAGAATAAAGCCAGCTCTATATGGCGGAATTCTGTACTGAGAAATCTTTAAGGAATCCATCCTCGGTAGGAAACAGTTAAGGAGAAAGCCTTGAGTAGGAAATCTTTAGGATGGAAATCTTGTTAAACACTTTACGAATGATCTCTTTTTAAGGAAAGAGAAGAGATTCCTAGGAAAAACTGCATAGGGATATTTTTAAAGAGGTAATCCTTAAGGACCTTAAGGAAACCCTTCAGAATAAAGCCAGTTCTATATGGCGGAATTCTGTACTGAGAAATCTTTAAGGAATCCATCCTCGGTAGGAAACAGTTAAGGAGAAAGCCTTGAGTAGGAAATCTTTAGGAAGGAAATCTTGTTAAACACTTTACGAATGAACACTTTTTAAGGAAACTAAAGAGGTAATCTTTAAAGACCTTAAGGAAACCCTTAAGAATAAAGCCAGCTCTATATGGCGGAATTCTGTACTGAGAAATCTTTAAGGAATCCATCCTCGGTAGGAAACAGTTAAGGAGAAAGCCTCGAGTAGAAAATCTTTAGGAAGGAAATCTTGTTTAACACTTTACGAATGATCTCTTTTTAAGGAAAGAGAAGAGATTCCTAGGAAAAACTGTATAGGGATATTTGTAAAGACGTAATCCTTAAGGACCTTAAGGAAACCCTTCAGAATAAAGCCAGCTCTATATGGCGGAATTCTGTACTGAGAAATCTTTAAGGAATCCATCCTCGGTAGGAAACAGTTAAGGAGAAAGCCTCGAGTAGAAAATCTTTAGGAAGGAAATCTTGTTTAACACTTTACGAATGATCTCTTTTTAAGGAAAGAGAAGAAGAGATTCCTAGGAAAAACTGTATAGGGATGCTTTTAAAGAGGTAATCCTTAAAGACCATAAGGAAACCCTTAAGAATAAAGCAAGCTCTATGAAGGGGAACTCGGTACTGAGAAATCTTTTAGGAATCCATCCCCGGAAGGAAACAGTTAAAGAAAAAGCCTTGAGAAGGAAACGTTTATGAAGAAAATCTTGTTAAACACTTTACGAATGAACTATTTTTAAGGAAAGAGATGAAGAGATTCCTAGGAAAACCTGTATAGGGATACGTTTAAAGAGGTAAAGCTCTTTATGACTTTGGGAAGACATCCTTTCGGTGTCCGGCCTTACCCAAACAAGCTGTGCCCGATGGCTCCGTCTTGTACTGCCAGTCAATTTTGGATAGCTGCAAATAGCCGGCCATGAGCGGCACATCGGTTAGCTCCGTCTCATCACCGCCCGCCTCCAGCAAGAGGACATTCCAATTCTCCACCTCGGTCAGACGATTGGCCACGACAGCGCCGGCGGACCCGGCGCCTATCACTATGAAATCATAGTGATCCAATATGTCGTCGCTGCTCACATCGCTGGGCTTCGATTCGGGATCCATGATCTCCTCGTACTGGAAATAGGCCACCGCTGCCATTAGCATGGGTATGAACCAACTGTTGCTCGTTGCCGCCGTGACCGCGCCCCCAATCGCCGAGGCGGCGCCCACAATTGCCGAGCTCATTGCTGAAGAAGCCTCCTTCGATTGCTCTGTCCAACTGTGTCCAAGCAATGGCGATCTTCCAAAAAGCGCGACGTGTCTGCGATTCAAACAAGAAAACGAGCTCAGTGAATCGATGTGTACATATGTACTATGTATGTGTATGTATAATGAAAAGTCACGTTTTGTAACATATGCAATCGGGTTAGCCGATTCGATCGAGCTTTTCACGCGCCTCAACATTTCGATCACGATCTGCGGCAAATGTGACAGTGTCGTAACGCGGCTACGACTCCCACTTCTCATGCATACCCTGCATACGCCTCTTGCCCAACCGCGGGGGCATTACAACATGCGCGACTCTCTTATCAAATGTATGCGATCGGAATGCTGTTTCAATTTAACGAGCTTTGTGCTTAGCTCGTTTGAACTAGTTCTAGTCCACAGTGGACTCAATCGCAAGCACATATTACCGTTACTTAAAGCTCTATCAAGCTCGCACGTACGCTTTGCAAGCTTTGAGAGCGAACAACGAGATGAAGCACAAAAGTCTAGAATGCTATCTTATCGCTTTCTTATACTATATCTATAAGAAAGTCGTAAGAGCTACAGAGTGTAACATATTCCAATTTCTAAACTAAACAATTCACATTGCTTGAACTCCAATATATCGAGATAATTGTGCATATTCAAAATTGGAATAGTTTAATTTCCGTGACTCTAGTCTGAACCGCCTGAACTTATCAGCAATGATCGAGGTATATATCAGTTTTGTAAAAATATTATATTTGTAATTTGCTGATTTGCTTATAAGAACTTTATATGGTTTTTGAAAAGTGCTTAATGTTCATGAAATAAATTCTAGTTAGTTAAATGTTGTGCTACTCTTGCTTAAAGTGATTCCTAGTATTTCAAAATAATATTGAAAAAAAAATAAATAAATAAATTACAAATGCATATTCCAATCTATAAATGTTAGATTCAACAAGTGGGGAAGGATTATCTTCGGCGTACGGAAAATTGTATACTCTTTTCGAAACTTTAGTAAATTTTCACGCTGCCAACTGCAACAGTGAAATATTTAATGACGCATATCTTTGCTAATTAAACGTCAATCAATTTGAAATTATAAAAATAATGAGTTATAAGGATGTTCAAGTGTACAAGGATATTTAAGGCGATAGCTTTGAAAAGATCGAATATATGGCCAAACCGACTTCCAGTTGTATGACAGCTATAAGATATAGTGGTCCGATCCGGCCGGCTCTGACCAATGTGCTGTCCCGTTGAATAATAAGTGTCTGTGCAAAGTTTCATCGCCATAGCTCAAAAACTGAGGGACTAGTTTGCATACATACAGACAGACAGACGGACGGACATGGCTAGATCAGTTTGTTTTGCCATTCTTTTGGGGTCTCTCTCTTCAGCACAAACTGAAAATACTATTTTCTTCGAAAAGAGTATAAAAAGGCTTCTTATATATTTCAAATTATCAGTCTAGCTGCAAACTATAACAATAACTTTATAAGTAGGCAAACTATTAAGGCGTCTAATATATTTCAAATTATCAATTATTAGCTGCGGACCGATTGAATCCTTTGCCATCTGTCTTTGTCGTTCCGAAAGCCAGTTCGCGTTTAGCCATTTTTTGTCTATTTTCAGCGTCCAATTATCTGCATCTTTCTGAGCTGCAAGTGAAGGCTAATTTAAATCGACTTGCATGTGAACTTTTGGGAGAGCGGCTGCACGTGTTTTTCTTTATCGCTGTACGAGACCGCCCGCATAAAAGTGAAATCTGTGGCGGCTATTATAAAAACTGAAAAACTGAAAAACTGAAATCACACAAAAAAACAACCAAAACTATTGAGCGCCGCTTTTCACTCATTATTTCTGGCCAGAAAGGCAGGCGGGCAGGCAACAATTGTTGCACATACACATATACATACATATATATATATATATATATATATATGCGTTTATGATAACCAGTTTGGCGCCCGTGGTGGGCATAGGGGCGTGTCAAGCCGCCCTAACGCTGTTGTATGCTGCATGCCAAAAACGTTTCCTGTCGCGCTGACTTTGCATAATCTTGCGCTAGCAGCGAGCTAAACTAACTGTAACTGCAGCAGCATTAGCAGCAGCAGCAGCAGTTGCTGTTGCAGTCGCAATTACAAACTTGTTGCTGCTGTTGCAAACTGGTTGCCTGCCATGAGTTGAATGTGCGCTGCGCTGCTCAAGTTCAAGGTACCAGCGAAAGAAAAAAATACCAAAGCAGCAGCAGCAGCAGCAGCAGCTTTTAAAGTCGCTTCTCGACTGCGGCGCTAAAGAGAAATGCATAACACATTGCGAGCCAGCAGCAGTTAGCATAGCATAATGAACACTTAACGAAACAGCGGCCGATGAATCACTTTCGTTGAGAAAGCTTCTCTGGCGTAGGCGTCGCTGTCGCTGTCGCTGTCGCTACGCATGCGTCGACGTCGGCAGCGCATTTTTGTGCGCGTTCTTTTCGAGCCTTGTTCTTGTTGTTATTGTCGCCGCCGCTGTTGACTTTGATTTCTTTTTGCCGTTGGCACAGTTTTTGCATTGTGCTTTTGTTTACACACACACACACACACGATTGTACATACATATGTGTTTTAGTTGTTATTGCTTTTCACCGCTCATTATGTTGTTACTCACTTGTGCTCACTTGAGAACTTTTGCAAATGCTAGGAGTCGAAGCTTTTGCTTGCACTTTTTGTTTTCGTTGTCAGTTGAAGCGGCGCTCTTGTTGTTGTTGTTGTTGCTGTTTTTGTTTGCTTTCTTTTAACACTTTCTTTCTGTGCGGTGTACTGCGGCCGCGCGCTGCGACGTTTGCTGGCCAACTGAGGCATTGAGGCATTGAGGCATTAAACAGCCAGCAGCTAGAAATAGCCACTCCAAACTCGCTCTCTTTCTTTTTCACTCTCTCACACACACACACATAAGCACACTGGAAGTCAAAGAGTGGTTGCGGCTGCGCACTCAACGCAAAGCCCTTTTGGAAGCGGCAGAGCGGCAGGCAGCTGGTTGGCTGGAAATGAGCCGTTAGCTGGCAACTCCTCAAATAGCCAATTGCTTCCTATTTGGCCATTCACGCTGACACTCTTCGCTCGATACATGCTCATCAGCCATCATCCATCCATCAATACTTTGACGCCTTGTGACGTGTTTGCCGGCACGTAGACAACACACACACACACACACACACACACACACACACAGACACACACAAGCAGAGCTTTAGCGACAGCGAAATGCTTTCACTCTTACTAAACAAGCGACTGCCAAAGACAAGAAAAAAGTGCGTGTGTCACAGCCGACGACTTTTGTGGGTCAGCCAGCGACGTCAGTGACGTCAGCAGTGCTAACAAAGAATAGCTAAGAGCAGCGGCAGGGTAGTTACAACTGCTCGCATACCCTGTTATATGATGCAAAGCATTGACAACGCAGCTTTCTCAAACTTAGCTGATTGTCTTGCAATCATAATATCAGTCAAATCAATATTAAAATATCTTACAATTTCCATATCGTATGTTTAAGTGATTCGCAATCAGAGATTTGGTTTCATTTTGTCACTGATCTTTCAAATTCTCTCCTTATATTGCCTCAATCTGAAATTGCGCTTGTTCTTATTATTTGTTATACTCTTTTCGAAGAAAATAGTATATTAAGTTTGTGATGAAGTTTGTAACGCATAGAAGGAAGCGTCTGAGACCCCTAAAAGTTACTGCTAGTATGCTTATAATGACAATACAAATTGATCTAGCCATGTCCGTCTGTCTGTCTGTCTGTATGTATGCAAACTAGTCCCTCAGTTTTTGAGCTATCGCGATAAAACTTTGCACATACACTTATTATTCCAGGGGACAGCACATTGGTCGGAGCCGGCCGGATCGGACCACTATATCTTATAGCTGCCATACAACTCGAAGTCGGTTTTGGCCATATATCCCATGTTTTTTAATCTATCGCGATGAAACTTTGCACTGATACTTATTATTCAGAGAGACATCACATTAGTCGGAGCCGGCCGGATCGGATCACTATATCTTATAGCTGCTATACAACTGGCAATAAATTAAATATTCTTAGAACAAAAAATAAAAAAAATGTTACGCGACAAAACGATTTTGTACAGCTTATGAAATTTCAGTAGTGCAGTTGGCAGAGTGAAAATTGCCTATAGGTTCGAAAAGAGCATAAAATCTTCGGCACGCCGAAGATAATCCTTCCCCACTTGTTTATATTCTTTTCGATGAAAATAGTTGATACAAAGTTACCTCTAGTTCGCTTATGATGACAACATAAATGGCAATGTCTGTCTGTCTGTCTGTCCGTATGTATGTATGCAAACTAGTCGCTCAGTCTTTGAGCTATCGCAATGCAACTTGGCACAGAGACTTAGTATTCAAAGGGACAGCACATTTGTCGGAATTGACTAGATCGGACCACTATATCTTATAGCTGTTGGCCCCATATGCCATGTCTTTAAAGCTATCGCCTTCAACTTCCTTGTACAGTCGAACATCCTTATTACTCATCAATGTTTGAGACTTCAAAGCGATTGAGTGAACATGTGTACAGTGATAACTACAAACTCATGAAACTGTCGCTGGTTATTCTATAGCATAGGCGAAATGCGTAAACTATTAGCTAGTGAAATCTGTCCAAAGATGCGAAAAGAGTTTAAAAGAAGATAGTTCTCGTCCACTTGGCTAGTGTCACAAAGATGAAGTAATATATTTAAATATAAAATACTTATAATAACCTTATAAATGAACTTTTGTATTATAGCGTTCTAGCCACAAATAACTCACTCTCTCTCTCTTTCTCTCTCTCTGTCTCTGTCTCTCTTTCTGCAGGTGGCTGCTGTGGCTCCACAAAGAAGCGGACGATTGTGGGCGGCTGGGCCTGGGCCTGGTGGCTGGTGACGGATGTGCAGCGACTGTCGCTGAATGTGATGACACTCAATCCCATGTGCGAGAACGTGGAGACGGCTCAGGGTGTGCCTCTAACGGTTACGGGCGTCGCCCAGTGCAAGATCATGAAGGTAGGTGGGCGGGCGCGGGTTCGAGCGCCTCTTTCTGAATAACCACCCACATCGAGTATTTGAGTATTTGAGTATTTTAGCCGAAAAGCGTATTGGCAGCTTTTGAGTTTTGTAATGCAAGTTCCTTAGCTTTACCCGACTTCACCGAAGTATCTATAGAAAGTATATATTCTAGCTACCTACATATGTTAACTTTTGTATTTGGCATGCTACGTAGAAACGCGTCTGAAATTTGGCTTACCTTATGAACTATATGAATTATCGTACATTTTTTAATTCCATATCCGATTTTATTTTTGCATATGTACATTTTAACTTTTTTGATATTCCCCCTAAAAAAAAAAAAAAAAAAAAAAACAAAAAACAAATGCAATTCAAATTATATTTAGCCTTGCAATCGCCTTAGATCCGATCCATTAAAAGTAAGTGTAGAATGAATCGTAAATTCGTATCAAAACTCTTTAGTTTCGTACAAAATTCAGTCCACACTATTCACAAAATTGAAGCAGCACTTTTCTGCACAATCATTCACACAAAGATATGGCTAATATAGTTATTTGGCGTAAAGCACTTGAATCAACATTCATTGAATTCACGAGTGATCTCAAATCATACTCTGCACTCTGCTATTGAATATAATATGCACTCAGGATATTCATATATGCAGGCTAACACAATTGAATCATAGCTCGCAGCGTCTGCAAATGATTCAGTCATTCATAGTTGGTTTGACGTGAATCATTCACAGTCATTTAGTTATTGAATGAATTGTCATTCGAGAATTTGAAATGTATGCACTCATTCACAGTAATTATGAGTATAACATTTTATTCAGTTGTAAATAGTGAATAATAATCTAGAGTAAGACATTTATATCCACATTCACTTGTAAATAACATCAGATTTTTAGCTAGGATGCTTCCTACTCACTGCGGAATTTGGATTTGTTTGTCCACATATGATTTGATTAGAGCTTTTTGGATCTTCAGCTCTCTAACGATTCCAAATTATGTTCCTATTTAATTATTTCATTTCATTAATTACAGTCATCTTCGTATAAAAATAATGACGACGAGGTATGTTTATTGTGTTTATATCATTTTGTGTACTTATTTTTGGGGTTTTTGTTTGGCTTCGTTGATCAACTCTGTTCTCGGTTCTCTTCACATTCGCAAGCACTCACCTTAACACTCAAACTCAAACTCACACTCACACGCACACGATTCAGTCAGAGCTCTGAAAAATATGTATGTACACATATATGCATATATATATATATATATATATATGTATATATAGAGAGAGAGTGTCTCGTCCTGTTTTAGCTGCCATATCCTTTGCCGCATGCTATTTGATTTGATTGATTTTTATGATTTGTAGCACTTAGTTAGCGTTAGCACTCATTCATTCTAGAGTATAATTAATGTAACGGATATACGATTATGTTCGCGATATATAAACAGTCGAAATTTGTTGACATTTGTGTTTCTTTACCTTTTCTCTACTTTCTTTTACCACTACTACCAACCACTTACCCTGCGCTCGAATCGTTCGAATCAATCAACTTCAATCAACTTCAATCAACTCAACTAAAATCAACTCGAATCAACTCAACTCATCAAACGAATCCGACAAACCAAAAAAAAAAAACAAAAAAACAAAAACTGTAAATGATAACAAACCCAAATTAACCAATCACTCAAACAAAAATATAATAAATAACCAAACATCATTTGATTGAATTACGCCTACTGCTAAACGTCTGCTAATGTTAATGTTACTGCTAATGTTACTGTTACTGTTACTGTTGCTGTTGCTGTTACGGCTACTGTTATGGTTATGGTTATGGTTATGTGCGTGTGCGTGTGCGTGTGTGTGTGGGTCTAACTTAATCACAATTGTAATCACAACTACTCAACCAATATATTCGAAAACTAATCTAAAACAATAACTACTCATGTATTTGGCTGTGGCTTTGGATTGTCAACTGTATCCGCTGTGGCTGTCCTTTGGTTCTGGCTGCTATATATACATATCTCTCTCTCCCTCTCCCTCTAACACTAACACTAACACTCGCTCTCTGTCTGTGTGCCGTGTTGATCAACAACAAATACCAATATGAAAAATAACACTAACATAAACCAACCAACCATCTAACCAATCATTCACACTTACACTCACAATCACACAACCAACCCACCCACCCACAATACACACACACACACACACACCGACACACACACACACACACACACAGATGATGAATGTTTATTATTTTCATCATCAGGCCGACGAGCTGCTGGGAACAGCCAGTGAGCAATTTCTGGGCAAGAGCGTCAAGGAGATTAAGCAGACCATTTTGCAAACACTGGAAGGACACCTGCGCGCTATATTGGGTAAGATCTATGATCTATATACATTCTATATACCGGCATAAGAAAGCATCTTCGACCATATAAAGTATATGTATTCTTAATCAGTATCAATAGCCGAGTCGATCTAGCCCTGTCCGTCTGTCTATCTGTCTGTATGATCACGAGAATATCAGGGACTATAGGAGCTACAGACTTCATATTTCGAATATATGCTCTCGTTGTCCCTTGTCGAATCAAGTTTGTTTCATTTTATCGATAACTCGTCCCGTTCAAAAGTTATCGATACATATCGATGTCAGACCAGAGCTGTTTTACAATATCTTGTAAGTTATAAAAGCTAGAGGCACCAAGTTGGGTATCTTTAATCTCAAACAGCAAACACATGTACAAAATATTTCACTTCTTTAATAACGCCTTTCCCCCCAAGAGGGTAAAACATCTATTTTTGAAGGTATGACCTTGCAATTCAATTTGGTCACACATTTTAATGCCAATTTTATGTTCAACAAATTTCACAAATATCGAACAATAGATACAAAAGTTATTTACGATTCAGTGAAGTAGCAGGCTCAATAGGTAAACTGCTTGCACTGCTTGCTTGCACACACAAATATGTTCAGGTTTAGAGCATTCTCACTTGTTTCAGGCATGATCTCTTTAACTAGTATCTAGTACAATTTGGTAGGGAGCTGCAAGTTTTTGGTAACTTTATATATTTGACCATAAGTAAACTGATTTGGAAAAATGTTAGCTTGTTTAGTGCCCCATCAATGTATCCATACGCATCAGTTGCTAAACAACTAGAAAGTTTTGTTTTAAAGAAGTCTTACCATAGATATTGATATAGATTTTTCTTGCTTTTCGTTTTCGGTGATTTTTAACCTAATTGTTGTAACATAACAATAATTTGAGACTTTAATAGCTCTATCTTGCCAACTTGCTATTAGGCTGCCGCATTTTTATAAATATTTGCATAAGGGCGGAGAAAAGTAAACATTATTGAACTTAAATAGAAAACATATGCAAATTTGATCTTAAAGCTTAACACAGATAAAAGCGTGATGAAATATTATAATTATTTGTACTTTATGAAGAATTTTCGATCTGTTCTTAAGTAATGAATTCTCTTCTATTTAATTATAACTAATATATAGCTAAATAAAGCTAAGTGAGTCTTAGAATATTTCTTCCCAGATTCCCAGTTGGATCTTGTGGGGACTTATTAAGGATATGTTAGTATTATAATTAAAGAGATTCATATATTTATTGGCAAATGTTTTGCCAAGTTGCTGAAGGTCTTTAATTGCTTGCCCAAAGTCTTTAGCACTTCGTAAGAGCAAGAATTGGAATTAAACAATTTGCATTACAACTAGATATGACTAGTATATCTCAAGTGTCGATCTTATATAGCTTAGTAAATGACAAACATAAATCGATTGTAGAGCACTTCAACACTCTTGAGAACTCGCATATTCAGTGGTCCCATTAAGTTCCAAGTACAATCACCAGTCATCTCTCATCTCTCATTTGATTCTAATCGACTGCGAGAATAGAACGCAAAGCGACCTTGGCTACCACTTGATTACTTTAATCAAACCAGACTTGAAATGCTTTTAACGAGTGCATTGAACTAAACTTGGAATTGTAATTGTCTAGCATGCTATGAAGGGCCCTGGCGTTAAAACTAGTTGTTATAGTCGTTATACTCTCAGCATAACTTGTATATCAAAAACTCAAGGCGATTTCCATTTGTGCAAGCTTTAACGATTTGAATACGCTGCGTATGCTTGTTTTCTCAGCTCTCTTTCTGCTGTCCGTGTCAGTTGTAAGCGCGACGAGCGACGCTTCGGTCGAAACGTCTCCGAGCGGGTCTCGCAAATAGCCCACGTAACGCCCAACCCCACCCGACCTGGCAATAGCCCCCCCCTCCCCTCTCCACTCTCCCCAATCATCCCCTTTCCCACTTTTCGTGTAGTCATAATTGAATTGTATCGCGTGTGAACGACACAGCTGCCATGTGTGTGTGTGTGTGTGTGTGTGTGTGTGTGTGTGTGCAGTGCGGCTGTCCATTTAGTTTGCATCTAGTCACTAGCAATTACAGTTTGAAGCACTTAGAAGCGCTCTTGATCTTGACCTTGAGACTATTTTAGGGGAGCACTCAACTTTAAAGTTTTCCCTTACTTCGCTTGCAATTTACTACACCATAGAGTTCCTCTCTGAGCTGTTAGTTCTAAATGTGGAAAAATGTTTGGATAGCTTTGCATAAGCTGGAATGTGGCAAGTAGAAGCAGTTATCAAAGTATTCGGCATTTGTTTCGTATACCTAACTGAATTTTTAGAAGTTAGCTCCATATATTTTTGCTTGTGCAGCGGAAAAAGTAGAGCAAAAGTGCATATTTTGTAATTTGTTGTTGTAAAGACTTTGTTGACTTTCCGTATAATTCCGACTAATATTTAAATTTGGCAAGATATATTGTCTAGATACTACAAAAGTTGTTCAGTAATCTTAAGTTCAGATTACTAAACCAGAATTGGAAATCTGAAAGTGAAGTTTGTATAACGTCACTAATTCTCAGTTTGTAATATCTAAAGTTAGGATTCTTAGACAAATTTCAATGTCTATAGTCTAGATAATAAAAGGTGTTTGTATATAAAGATGTTGAAACTAATTAATCGTAATAGAAACTCAATGCATATATAGGCTGATACAAATGTGTGTTAAAGTCAGGCAAAAATAACAATTGAAATCAAAACGAACTTCAATCCTGAAAGGACATACAATTAATTCAACTGAAAGCTTCTAAATGAATGGGCAATAGTGAAAGCTTTAAGTGTGCTTCAAAGCTGCACAAGCATAGCGCTTTCAGCGCACAGTGACGTGCGCTGATAGTCGGCATAGTTCGGCTATCAGTGCGTATACGTAATATCAGCGACTCGCTCAAGACCGGGCGATAAGACTGCGCCAATGACGTCAAGAGTAATACGAATGTTTTAATTGAAAAATAAAGCACAGTAGCCGATAAAAACGGGTAGTAACTGTGTCCGCTGCTGTCAGTGCGAGCTTAGCAAGGCGCCTAACTGGGACTAGACTAAATCATGTCTGTGGTGTGGATGGGTGCCTTCAAGGTGGCCATGATTGTGGGCGGCACCTGGCTGGTGGTCAGACGGTAAGCGACCTGAATGACCCCCTGACTGAAGCCCCTCTAGTATCTAGCTATCTAGCCCATCTAGTTCAATTGATTATCGAGTATGCTTCACTCTCTCGCTCTCGCTCTCCTTGTGTTTTATAGGAACGCTTACAGTCGAAGAGGTGTACAAAGACCGCGACCAGTTCGCAGCGCTGGTGCGCGAGGTAGCCGCGCCTGATGTCGGTCGCATGGGCATCGAGATTCTGTCCTTTACCATCAAGGATGTCTACGATGATGTGCAGTATTTGGCATCGCTGGGCAAGGCTCAGACCGCTGTGGTCAAGCGCGATGCGGACGCTGGTGTGGCGGAGGCGAATCGCGATGCTGGCATACGGGAGGCGGAGTGCGAGAAGAGCGCCATGGATGTCAAGTACTCGACGGACACCAAGATCGAGGACAATACGCGCATGTACAAGCTGCAGAAGGCGAACTTCGATCAGGAGATCAATACGGCCAAGGCCGAATCGCAGCTGGCCTACGAGCTGCAGGCCGCCAAGATCCGACAGCGCATCCGTAACGAGGAGATCCAGATCGAGGTCGTCGAGCGCCGCAAGCAGATCGAGATCGAGTCGCAGGAGGTGCAGCGCAAGGATCGCGAACTCATCGGCACCGTCAAACTGCCAGCCGAGGCCGAAGCTTATCGTGTTCAAACCATCGCCCAGGGCAAGCAGTAAGTATTATCAATCATCACACTATATAAGCATCAATCAAGTCAACTCGGGTAAATTAAGCCAACAAATTCCTGTATTCAGAATATTAGAGTTTTATAGAAAGACACACAAGAACAAGTTTTGTTCTAATTTTTGTAACTCAACGTTTTTACTAATTTAATAACATTAAAAAGCTCAAATTGTAGCAATTATACTGCAGTTATATTTGAATTTGCACCTGAGCTGTGTACATATTTGAGAATACAACGTGTCGTATGTGTAATATTGGTTCGAGTATACTATATACTTAAATAATGAAAATTTTAGGAATTCTACTCCTGTTATATTTGCATTTACACCTGAGCTGCATAAATATTTGCAAATACAAACATGTCGTATGCGTCATATTTGATTAAGTACACTATATACTTAAAGCATTCAACTATATATATATATAGTTAAGTAGTTCAAAGTGTTGCAATTCTAATCCTGTTTGCCTTTGAATTCGCACACTTGGGCTGTGTACATATTTGAGAATACAACATGTCGTATGCGTAATATTGGTTCGAGTATACTATATACTTAAATAATGAAAATTTTAGGAATTCTACTCCTGTTATATTTGCATTTACACCTGAGCTGCATAAATATTTGCAAATACAAACGCGTAATATTTGATTAAGTACAATATATACTTAAAGCATTCACCTATATAAATACTTGAATAATTGAAATTGTAGCAATTCTAATCCTGTTTGCCTTTGAATTCGCACACTTGAGCTGAATAAATATTTTAAAATACAAACATGTCGTATGCGTGATATTTGATTAAGTACACTATATACTTAAAGCATTCACCTATATAAATACTTAAATAATGGAAATTGTTGCAATTCTAATCCTGTTTGCCTTTGAATTCGCACACTTGAGCTGAATAAATATTTTAAAATACAAACATGTCGTATGCGCAATATTTGATTAAGTACACTATATACTTAAAGCATTCACCTATATAAATACTTAAATAATGGAAATTGTTGCAATTCTAATCCTGTTTGCCTTTGAATTCGCACACTTGAGCTGTATAAATATTTGCAAATACAAACATGTCGTATGCGTAATATTTGATTAAGTACACTATATACTTAAAGCATTCAACTATATATATATATAGTTAAGTAGTTCAAATTGTAGCAATTCTAATCCTGTTTGCCTTTGAATTCGCACACTTGAGCTGCATAAATATTTGCAAATACAAACATGTCGTATGCGTGATATTTGATTAAGTATACCAAACGAAACGATACTAATCTGCTGCTTCCCTCGCACAGATGCCAGACCATCGAGGGTGCCCGTGCCGAGGCGGAGCGCATTAGGAAGATCGGTTCAGCTGAAGCTCATGCCATTGAGCTGGTGGGCAAGGCGGAGGCGGAACGCATGCGGATAAAGGCGAATGTGTACAAGCAGTACGGCGATGCTGCCATCATGAACATTGTGCTCGAGTCGCTGCCCAAGGTAAGATCAGACACAGCTCGTGTATGCATATGCAAATGTTTATGTTCATGCTTATTGCGTTCACTTGCTTCAGATTGCTGCCGAGGTGTCCGCTCCCTTGGCCAAGACGGATGAGATTGTGCTGATTGGCGGCAACGATAATGTGACCAACGATGTGACACGCCTGGTTGCCCAGCTGCCGCCGTCGATTAGTGCGCTGACCGGCGTCGATCTGTCCAAGGTGCTGGCGAAGATTCCCGGCGCCAAGGCGTGAAATCTAATGGAATGGGATGTCCAACAAATGGCAATGACAACGTAACCCCAAAGGAATTGCAACTGGAAATGATAGACAGAGAACGACGAAGAGTTAACCAAAAAACGAGAATAAGAACGAGAACGAAAGAGAAAGATAGAACGAGAAAGAGAGAGAGAGAGAAAGAGAGAGAACGAGAACGCATTTGTAAGAGCGAGCGGATGAGGAATCAATGGAATCGATCGATAATCTAACATGAACATATATATATATACATATATACGTGTATATATGTATACGTGTATAGCAAAATGTACTCCGATATTATATGTGTGTGTCAGCGTGTGTGTGTGTGTGTATTTTTGTATGCACAGCAGGCATAAGTTTGATAAATCAGAAATATGTATCAGATAAAGCTAATGCTAGAGCTATATCGAAAATTATATGCATTTCGCACGCATTCGCAAAACGCATTTTGTGGCCTTTTCTCGATTAATAAGAACAAAATATGCAAAAAAGAAAAATATAAAAAAAAATACAAAAAAAAAAAATATACATAAATAACAAAGTGTGGTTAGAATTCGTGTAAAATTAAAAGAACAAAATAGAATTGTGCAGAATGTTAGTTACTTACATATACATTTACATATACATATATATTTTCACACACACACACACACACATGCATGCATACATACTCTTGTGTATGTATTTTATGTATTTTGTAATTGTCGTAATCTCTGTCGTTTAGTCAATAAGTTTAACTACAGTCGCACAAAACCATCCATAAAATCAAAAAGAAGAAACCTTTTCCTTTTTTCGTAACAAGAGGCGGTGTTGTGAATTGCTGGCTCTATGGCATTGTGCAACACTGTTATTACTGTCTGCAACTAATTTCCGACCACGTATTCAGTTCAAACTACAATTACTGCCTGAAGACAAGGACAACGTCCAACTGTGCCAAATGGCATAATTCGCAGCACACACACAAACACACACACACACTTAATTCAGTGCACACCTTACAACACTACTTTACTTCGACTTCACAGTCGCCGCCGCTCTTCCACACACACACTCACACACACACTCACACACACTCTAACGATATGCGTTCGAATTAATTTTTTTTTTTAAATATTATGAATCTTTGTCATATGATTATTATATTTATATTAACCTACATATGGTTTTTCGAAAACTTCTTGACACACATTTATTCATTTTTGTAATGCATTTAACAATTTGTTTTTTAGTTTTTAGCAAAAAAAAAAACACTCATAAGTCAAAATTTACAAAAACAAAAAAATGTGAAAAAATAATACTAAAAAGCTAAAGTTAAAATCAATTTGTACAACTTAAATTTAGTTAAAGCAATTTTGTACGTCTACATTGGCACTGTCCCCTTTAACGATTAATATATACCTCTTTATGTATGTATAGATATATCATAATACGATATTTGTTCGAAATACATAAGTTTTCTTTGAGCATTGATATTGAGATTTTATTCTTTCCCCCCTTATTGATTTGCTAGTATAATTAGACAAGGCTGCAAATATCCTTGCAATATTCTTCCATCTGCAATGTAGTAATCAAGTTTTTGTGTGAATCTTTCGAAAATACCCAAGATAAAGTCAGAAATATACTGTAAGTTTTGAGACTGTTGAGGAGCAGCATTATCGATATAAAAATGAGCATAAAATCACAAATCATAGAATGCCAATCGATTAATCGATTCCTTAGACTTCTCTTTCCGTTTGCCGAAACGATATTTGTACCTTGCCAATTTTCGATTTATAATACCCGGATTGGAAAATTTGACTCTTGTACATCTCTAAGGTATATAGCTCTAAAGCTGATCCAAAAAGGCATAACACTTGAAGATATTACCTCCAGCGATTACATCCAAAAGTATGCCCCGCATTTTATAATTTCTTACATTTCGATCAGCCCGAAAGAATGCAGTGAAATTTCATATTTATTATTAGCTTTTCCTTAATTAAGAGATTTGTAATGAAGGCATTACAAATTTTGCTAAATTTAATTTCAATTTGATGCAATTATCGATTCAACATTTATGCACAAAGTCGAAAATCTAAGTCTAGAAACATTAACCAAAATCTCGATCAAAACTGGATTATTGCTTAGCAGATCGAAGGAGATTCGCACAGTCGTTGCAGCCGTGTAAAGTGCACCCATTTGTTTATAACGTTGACAAAAATCGAATTGCGAATTCACAAAATGTTAAAGCGTACATTTTGGTGTCTATAGGGAAACTAGATGAAAGCGAATGCATTTAAACATAATTCAGAATAACACAACTACAAAACGTGTAAGAAATAAAATGAATTCAAAGAATATATATAGTATATATATTTTTTTTCTATTGTATATTAAGTGCAAGTAACTGAAATTGATATATAATGAATCAAAGTGCAAGAGAATAACTAAATAAATCGAATCTAAAATTTTTGTGTATTTTGTCGTAAATAAATAAATTGAAAGAAAACAACCAAAACTGTGTAAAATAATTGATTGAGTCTATAGCATTTGTGTTGGTCAATTATATCTTTATTACAAAACCTCATCAAGCACATGGTATACAAATATAGTGTTACAAGTACTCGTAATTATATGTGTATATATATATATATATGTATACATATCAATATTGTTATACTAGGTATACAGGTAACTAGCTTAGTAACTATAGTCATATCGATAACAAAAAAAAAAAGGCTGATATATACGCTAGCCTATGATTAAGTCCGTTGGGAGGAAAAGGTAAATAGGTGAGGGACTAAATATATCTATATCGTATAGTATAGCAGTATATATAGTATATCTGCTGGTCCAGTGTTTCGAACGAGTATATATATATATATGTATATATATATGTGTGTTTATTCTGTTGCACAAACCTGAGATGTTCTCTGTGCATACAAAACTAAGCTACCGAGTCTAAATAGCCCTACGACACTTACAAACTATGGACCAATCCAGTGACTAATACGCCTAGGACTAATTACTTTGCGATGTAACGATCGCTACTCGTTACACGCTACTCGCTACTCGTTACTCGTTACTCGTTACTCGCAGCCCTGAGGGCCACTCGTCTAAATGCAATGCTCACAAGGCCCGCTTAATCGCTGGCAATTGCCAACATTGGCGCGGATTCCAAATTTAACGGACTCTAAAGAAAAAAAAAAAAACAAACAAAATAGTAACGAGGATAACAAAAAGCTTATCAAATTATAGATTGGTTTTGTTTGTTTGTTTGGATTGGGCGTGGATGGGGGGGGGAGTTTGGCTTTAGGCTGGCTCAGTCCGAATACTTTAGTTTGAGATCCTTGCGCAGTATTTTGCCGGTCGGATTCTTGGGCACCTCATCGACAAAGATGACGCCGCCCTCGAGCTTCTTGTAGTGGGCCACCCGCCCGGCCACATAGTCGGCGATCTCCTCGGCGGTCGCCGTCTCGTTCTCCCGCAGGACGACCAGAGCACGCGGCGCCTCGCCGTTCAGCTCGTGCGGTATGCCGAAGACGGCGGCCTCCAGGATCTTGGGATGGTCGCGCAGCACCGCCTCCAGCTCGGCGGGCGGCACCTGGAAGCCCTTGACCTTGATCAGCTCCTTCATGCGGTCCGTGATGTAGAAGTAGCCATCCTCATCGTAGAACGCCACATCGCCGGTGCGCAGCCAATTGCCCGGATAGAAAGTCACCTTGTTGGCCTCCTCATCGTTCAGATAGCCGGACATCACCTGGGGTCCCCGCACACACAGCTCGCCGGTGGTGCGTGCTCCCACGCCCTTTGAGACGCCGCCCTCGATTGGCACAATCTTGGCATCGGTGCTGCCCGGCAGGACGCCAGTCGATGCCATGCGGGTGTTGCCCTCGGGCGTCATCAGGACGACAGGAGATGCCTCTGTCATGCCGTAGCCCTGCATGAAACGCGTCTTGGGGAATCTGCCAAAGAAAGCAAAGAAAGCACATTTGTATTGACAGCAGCTTTGATGACTTTGAGAACTATAATCAATACATATTACTTATATTTTATAGCAACAAAAGATATTGTGAAAATATGAAGGTATATGTTAAGAAACTGCAATTACAAATGGTTTTTCCACAAGCACATTTGACGAAACAATCGAAAAATAACACATAAGTTAAGCATTATGCATTTCTTGATAGCTTCATCTAAAATTATTTGAAATACTCTATACATTATATATGATATTTGGGATACTTTTAATAGAAACAAAAAGTCTAAATCCAGAATACGGCACAAGACCCCCAGAAGTAAACTCTTGTATGGTTAGGATGACAAAACAAATTGAATTTGTCTGTCTGTCTGAATGTATGCAAACTAGTCTCTCAGTTTTTGAGCTTTCGCCATGAAACTTGGCACTGAGACGTAATATTCAAAGAGACAGCACATTTGTCGGAATTGACTAGATCGGACCACTATATCTTATAGCCACCATACAAATGGCAGTCCGTTTTGGCCATTGTCTTAAATTTTCTTGTAAACTTGAACATCCTTATTACTCATTAATACTTCAAAGCGACAGAGTCAAAACTAGCGAAGAAAGAAACATGTGTACAGGGATAACTGAGAAAAAATGAAGCTATTGCAAATGTGTGAAATAAAAACTAGTAAAGTCTGTCTACAGGTTCGAAAAGAGTAGAAGATTTTCGTCAACAAGCTGCACATAGTCCTTGCCCGATTGTTAAAATATATATTGTGGGTGTCACAAAAGCTAAAATGTATTTAACAAATTAGACAGCTAAAAGTCTTTTGGGACATGGGGTTGCAATGAGGTTACCAGGAGGTTTACTTACTTCTTCAGGAAACGCTCGACATCATGCTCGCCAATAGGTGCAGCGCCGGACATAACAACGCGCAGCGAGGGGGCCGATTCCTGTGTCAGCTTGGGATGGTTGATCATGAAGAGCGCTGCAGAAGAGGGAAGAAGGGAGAGCATGCTTAATAAGTGAAGTCAGTCGAAGTAGGAGCATAGGAAGTATAGTATAGGGTGGAGTGAACAATTTGAATTTGGTGTTTCCTGGCATATTCATCGATAACACATTGCCTTGATTGGTAAAAAAAAACTACACTTTATAGTACAAATCAATTGGTTTGCAATTATTTGAAATGAACTCTATCAATAAGTCGGAATTTTCTAAAATCGATTTTGGTTTCCGAAAAAGTTTATTCATGAGATCTTATAACAATCAACGATCCAATCAGCTGGAAGAAACCTATTTTGTAAGTCGGATGCATCAAAGAAGAAGGTTCGTGTGTCGCCTAAAGATAAAGTCGCATAACTTGCAAGCTTTGCTCATCCATTTACAATACAGGAAGTGCGCAAAGAAGGGAAGGAAGATTAGAGGATCACTCACCGATGGGCGGCACCAGGTTCAGAATGCTGCCCTTGTACGTGTCGAGGGACTTGAGGAAGTCGTCGGGCTTGAAGGCGGGCAGGGTGGCCAGTCGGGAGCCCTGTCCCAGTTTGGAGAGCATGACCACGGTCAGGCCGTAGATGTGAAAGAAGGGCAGCACGGCAGGCAGTGTGTCCTGGAACTGCAACGTGTCGATTTCCAGGGCGTCCTGGATCTGTTCGCAGTTGCTGCTGATGTTGTTGTGCGACAGGACGACACCCTTGGGCAGACCCGTTGTGCCCGACGAGAACGGCAGAAAGACCATGTCCTCGGGATTGGCATCCTTCGGAGCGCGCAGCTCATCGTAGCGCACATTCTCGGTGCTGATCACCTCAAAGAAGTCGATGGCGCCAGCCGGCAGCGCCTCATCCCGAGTGCTCCGCACCACTGCGATGGGCATCTTCTTTCCGGCCAACTGGCACGCCTCGCACAGCGTCTGATAGTTCTGGGCGCTGCCCACCAGGAAATTGGCCTTGCTGAACGACAGCTGGCGTGCAATCTCATCTGAAATATAGCAAAAACGAGCGCGGGCTCATACAATATTATTAGGGAATAGTCGTTGCCTCTGCAGCTGAGTTCCTTTTATGTCTATTTGGAATCTCTTTTCATGGGAAAAATAAACGCAGCTGTTCCTTTTCTTCAGCCTTGTTCAATTATAGTTTCTATTTCATTTAATATACCTGTGTATCTAATTTTCTGTCTCGCACTGTATCTAGTCTAGTGGCACATTCGTTAACGTTTTCAAATTATCTATCCAAAATTAAATGGAAACTAAGATTTCTGCTGTTACAAATTAAGCTTAAAATGTATTCAAATGAATTTTTTTATGGTATTCTAAGTAATTTTTCCTATTGGAAGCCCTAAAAGTTGTTTTACTTAAGGATTTTCTAAGTACTAGATGCCACAGTCTTGTGCATTTTAAGTTTTGATGCTTTCAACATTTGAGTACAGTTCACTAAAGTTTTCTTACATTTGGATTCTAAACAAAAATAACAATCTACAATTCTACTTCGTGTTAACTTTTCAACTTCTCCTTGTGTTGTATTCGTAAATGTTTAGGTTGACTTTATAATAAATGGGTTGTCAATAATTGAACTGTCAGTTTGATTACTATCTGTGTGCTTCATTTCTGACAGGCGAGCCAAATTTTTCAGTTCTTCTTTGCATGATATTCGTAAACGTTTACAAAATATGTTGAAGCCAGCAATTGCTGCTGTTATATCGATGGACCGGTTTCATTTGAAGCGAACAGATAGAAACCGATTCGTGCGTCAGTCTTTTGGAGTTCGTAACCTCAGAACGTAGCGCACTCAAATAATTGGGGTTGGTCCTATCTTTAGTCTTTGGACTACGCTCTCGCTCGTTAAATTTACAATGCATGTCGCGATAAGAGCAAATCATACGAGATTTAATGCGGAATTGTGCCAGCTTATCACAAGTGCGATGTTCGCAGCTCACGTGATAACAACAAGCAAACCCCAATCCGAATACGAATCCAAGCCCAAACTGAAACTCACCTGCCGTATAGATGGGATTGATTGTTGTCACCGCCAATCCAGCCTCAATGGCGCCCAGTGCTGCAATCGGATACTCGGGCATGTTGGGCAGACATATGGCCAGAATGTCGGGCTTGAACAGCTTGAACTTGGTCTGCAGACGGACTGCAAAGGCGGCACTCGCATCCCGCAGCTGGGCGAACGTATACTGACGATCCGTGATGACGCAGACCTGCAACAAAACAAATGGGATGCGATTGACGATGAATATCGGATATAATCACTAGCTGAAAAGTTTTTTCTGCACTTTTCGAAGAAAATAGTATATGCATTTTGTTGTAAAGTTTTGTAATGCATAGAAGAAAGCGGCGGAGACTCCAAAAGTTACCTCCACCTGGCCTAGAATGATAAAAACAAATAGATCTGGCCATGCCTGTCTGTCTGTCTGTCTGTATGTATGCAAACTAGTCACTCAGTTTTTGAGCTATCCCGATGAAACTTTCCACATAGACTTATTACTCAAATGTACAGCACATTTGTCGGAACCAGCCGGATCGGATCACTATATCTTATAGCTGCCATACAACTCGAAGTCGGTTTTGGCCATATATCCGATCTATTCAAAGCCATCGCCTTCAATTTCCTTCTACACATGAACATCCTTATAACTCAACAGGGAAAATCGTCCAAAAACATTTCCAGAGGCCACTCTAATAACGGACCACTCTAAGACAAGTCGAAACACAAGACGTCTGAAGCGATTATATTCTCTAAATCTTCCTTTTCAAGACCCACACTATTTTATTCAATCCAAATATCCTTATAAATTACACTAATAATACTATGCAACAGTTAAAATAATAAACAAAAGCTAGATTCTCCGAATTCAGTGTGTTGATGGATTGAAAGTCCTTCTTCAACTTTTTAAAAACAGTATAAAATAATCTATAAAGAGTTTTCAATAGGATTATTCGTTTAGGCGCTTTTTGAGACTTAATTTGGAATTTGGCATCAAAATGTACAATCTTAAAGCATAGCCAATTTTGATTATAATTTGTAAAGTTTGTTAAAGCAAAACATACTTTTAATGATTGTCTTAGAACTTAAATAAACATTACTATTAATCTAAAAAAAATTAACTGGAATCATTACTTAAAATGTGTTTACAAAGCAAATATTTAGCTTTGTGTCAATGATTAACAGTCGATTAGAATGTTATTTGCGAAATGCTCAATGTAGATAATCAAATTACAAAATACAAATACCTGTTGTATTCGTTTGCTAATTGTATGTTATTATTAGATAAGTAAACGGATTTGAATACAGTGGTTTTATCTTAATTCGATGTGCTATGCAAAAGTTTAAATACAAATTGAGAGTATGATACTATGATAATGGATCAGTATACCTGATATATATATATGCCTATGAGATCTACAAATGGGCTAACTGGCTTGAAAGGTGAAATGTGTCAAAGATCTGCCATTTGGACTGAGATAGCTTGCTGTGAACGTATTTCTATATAAAATACCATTAAAATGCGCATATAGATAATATTATTGTATTATTATTAGATAATAATAATATGTGTATATTTATTTGAAAACAACTAGTATCTCATTTCTGCATTTCATTTGAGTGTTATGTAATGATGATAAAGGTTCATTTTGAGTAACAGATATTATACCAAAATATTGCATAGAGCAAAGCGATTTGTTTGCCTAAATAGAAGACTTCTTTAAATTCAGTTCTATTTAGGTAAAGTTCATAAAAGTTTTGTAATATATAGATGAAAATCTCTTATGGATCAAGCAAGTACAATTGTCTGATTCTTATTCAATTTCTCTATAAAAATTCTGAATGAAATAGTACATTCATTCTCTAGATCTCTAGATTCCATTCATGTTTATAGACTCATGAAAGTATGTAATCATAAGCACTTTGGAGCGTAAGTATAATAATGATGTATCAGCATAGGTCATGGTTACAAACAATTTGTAAATGGAGCCCAGACAAAATATACATACATACATACATATATAAGAGCCAGACAAATAATATACAAATCAGAGACGAAAGACTGCAATGAAAGTTTCGACTCAGCTTTGTTGATTTTGTTGGGTGCAATCGATATCCGATATAATATGAGAACTCAAATAATACGATCTTGCCTTTTAGCTGTGGGTCATTGGCCTCCAATACTAAATGCGACCTTGTTTGGGGCCAAGTTGAAGGTCGGCTGTGTTGGCCCTTGAAGTGCTGTTGTTGTTGTTGTTGTTGTTGGTCGTAGGAGATGATTGAATTAGAGGTGGGGGCCATTTTGATACGCTATTATTATTTGCGCAGTTCAAATTGGCATTAATATAAGATTGCGAATTATAAATAAAACGCGACGCACACATGCAAAAAGCGACAAAGGCAAACAAGCGCATAAAAATGTTCAACTTGTCGAATTTAAAGAAATCAACTAAATTATATACACAAAAAGCAACAACAACAGCAACAACAACAGCAGCAACAACAACAGCAACAGCAAATACAAAAAAATGATTTCGAGCATTTGACGCGCTGCTGCGTTCCACTCGGCCACTGATCAAAGTTCAGTGGGGCAAAGTACAAAGTCTGCAAAGCGACTGAACGACGCGAGAGAGCCGACTGCCAGTAAATTGCTCTCTTCCGCTCTCTCTGTGACGCTCCCTCTCGCTCTCTCTTTGTACATGTGCATGTGTGTGTTTGTCTCTTGTTGTTTTGCGCGACGCTGTTGACTTTTTCGTTTGCCCAAACGAAGAGCAGCCAATTCCAATGGCAGCCGTGTGACGAGAGCAAGCCCCCTTTCGGCACCCCCACACAGCCAACACCACCCACTAGCACACTTGACGCTCCAGCAAAGACCCGTGTCCGAGGCCAGGCCCACGAAAACAAAAACAAAAACAAAGCAAAACAAACACACACGAGCCGAGCAGAGATGATTAGCCGGCACTCGTTTTGAGCAAAGGCAAATGCAAAACAATCACAATTAACGGACTTATGCATGTGTGTGTGTGTGTGTGTGTGTTTATGTAGATTTGATTGCTTATATCTACACATATGATTTGGCAATTAAAAACATATTAAAATCGTTGGTGCGGCTGATAACGAATAAACTGATGCTCTGCTCTGGGCTTCAATCATAATAAATATACATACATACATACATACACACATACATACATACATGTGTGTACCTTCAATTGTCAGCTGTGTACAGCTGTGTTCATAAAAATACTAATCGAAAGACATAACAGGTCGCAAAAGCTGTGGAATTGCTATTTTAGTTTGCTACTATAAATAGTTCTCATATATAATGGACGATGCAACAAGTGTGCTAAGCTTTAGACTACATGACTAGCAGATACCCTTTACTACAATACTAATACTTATATCAATTGATCATTGTGCAACTTTTTTGTCAATAGCAAAGCAAACTATCACAAATTCAAAGCTACATTTTAAGAGTAGAACGAAATTGCCATCAAATGTGATATGCAATGATATTATGATACTATATATACCGTTATATAACTAACTGTTTTAATAACAGAGATCAGCGACTCGAAGGCTTATACTAATCAAGCACATACGTACATACATACATACATATTTTGTTGACTCTCTTATATAGCCCTTAGTACGTAAGCTGTACGTGAAGTTGGCTGCGCTTGAGCGTTTGACGCAAGTGAATGAACTAAATTGCTAAACAAACTGCTAAAATTATACTACTACTAGTAGACTAAATAATTTAAGACAAGCTTATGAGCTTTGTACCATATATGTACTTGTGTAGGCACAGAAGCACTATCAGTTAATTGAAATTCACCAAAATGGCACATGGGGTTGGTTGATTGTAAAAGCCGAATCAACGTGTTTAGCTCGTATTATCAAGAAATTCGTATAATTTACTCACAATTTGTACAACTGTTGCTGATAAGTTTGTTGGCAACTTACATAGATATATGTACATATGTATGTAGTTATAGTATAGTTTGACTTGTGTATGTAATAAACAAGTGTGCACATCTTGATCAAACCAAAAGTGTTAGGTCGCTTGGAAACAGAGCAAGTTGGCTTCGATATTATATTATATTATATATTCATATATCATGCACTTTACATGGCTTATTTATTGCCATATAAAGGAATTATTGCGACTTTGCGTTGCTTTTGTTTGTGTTTTCATTTTCGTTCTGTTTACTGGAATTCGAAATTCAATTGGCACAAGTCGCACTTTGCACCTACAATTATATACTATATATATATAGTATATAGTGGCTTGCATTTGATTGCAATTAATTCAGCTATATGCTATATAGTGCGACCCTCTGTTTACTGGCTTTACACAGTTAGAGGAGGCAGACTTGATACCCCTCGCTTAGACTAATCAATCTCAATGAATATCATTTGCATTCTGATTTTGTAGATAGGCGCTCGTTTTGGGGGCTTGGGGGTTAGCGATAAGGCTGCCTGTGGGTGGATGCGATGGGATGGGATCGGATGGGATCGGATCGGATGGGATGGGATCGGATGGAATGAAGTTGCTCTGCTTATGCAAGTGCAAGTGACAGCAGCTATTTATAGCACATAGATCTCTCTCTCTCTCTCTCTCTCCTCTCTGTCGCTCTCTCTTCGGTTTCGCACTTGATTCTGTGGGTCTTCGTCACTTATTCCACATTCCAGTCTGGCAATCTTTGTTCCATTCTTATCGGGCTTGTAAAGCAATTTGATGCCATCAGCATTGACTCGAATTGAACTTGCCGCATTCGCAGAGGCCCCTAGCGAAAGGAACACTATGTTTTATGGGCTCTTACGTGTGCGAATAGTGAATACCTTGCAAGTACAGTGATCACTCGCTAAGTCGATTTGTTGCGTTCGCGTTCTGGTGCGTTAATAGTCAAACTCATTTTATGGAGTATATAAGGCATATGCGAATACCTTGCAAGTACAGTGATCACTCGCGAAATCGATTTTTCATATACTACACTACAGTATTGGAAACAAATATTATAAATTAATGCATTTTGTTTGTTATCTGTTCATCTTTTCTACTCAAAAGCTCGGTTTTTTATGGATATTGTAATTATTATTAAATAGCTGGTCACAGCTTAAGCTTCTACTTCTTTTATATTACACTATTTAAATACAAATTTTCACTGAATATGAATTTCTGTTACTTCAAAATAACAAAGAACAAGAATTTAAACGATAAAGCTTGGAATTGCAAATTTGAAGACTCCTTTGGACCAATTTCATAGGGTATACGAAAAGTCTATAAATAATATAACACAATTATTATAGATTTGAGTTGAAAATTACGTCTCTAAAGTCTGGGCGCGTTATCATTTCCGACTGACTACTGTACTCGAGTATGCCAGTAGTACTATTATCAGTAGTAAGTTGCTTGTATTAAGTGCTATCGATATTTCACTTTCGCACTTATCTTGCCTCTACGTTTTTTTTGGCGCTAAAGTATTTCACAAATTCTTATCAGGCAGATAATTAGGCCCCTCGCCAAGACAGACCGATATATAGAAATGACCCATATATGTTTAGGTAAATACGCCAGATGTCTAGAGTTATATCAGGTCTAGTACTGATATAGCCGACAAAAATGCTCGCTGTACTCGTGATTGCACTCGTGATCGTCAAAATATACATATTTTTGCGATTTATAGGGTAGCAAGACGGTCAGCACAGAAGAGTCGTGTATATGCAAACACACACGCACACACACACACACACGTACACACACACACATATATACGTACACACACGTATTGGCATAGGTTCAGGTTCAATAAACTGGCATAAACAAACAAATAAAAGAAATATACATGGAGGCAGGAGACGCGATAAGTGCGAATACATTTCGCAAATGTAAAAGGGTGGATTAGCTGGCATTGGCTTTGAGTTATCGAGTGGGCTCGAGTTCCAAGGGCTTTCCAACATCTAATCAGTGGCGATTCGAGAAAGTGCCAGATTCTTCAACTACTCCTTGAGTTAACACTCGATTTACTGCCACTTGTGTATATAGTATATGATTAGTATACTTCAGCTCAAGCACTTGCTAGTTGCCCAGTAGCTAAAATAGTTGTAAACTTAAACCAAGTAAGAGCTAATTGGGCATTGTGTATTACTTTTGTGCAGGAACTTGAGTAACTGCTTTTCTCTATTGGCTGCTTTAAACAAATGCGACTTGAATTGTATTATTATTATCGAAATATTGTTGAACACTGCTTAAAACTCTTCAACTTTTTGACTACTTGCAACACTTGTATTTGGAATCTGAAGAAAAGTAAGAGAATTCAATTTCTTCATTCACAGAATATTCTTCACATACTATTTTCAGTTTCTAGGAAAATATAGATTTTTTGAAGTTCTTAACGCTAAATACATTTCTTCATTCACAGGATATTTTTCACATATTTTCATTTTCTAGGAATACATCGATTTGGAAAGTGTTTAGCACTAAATACATTCTTTACTCACAGGATATTTTTCACACATTCACATATTTCACATATATTTCCAGAATATTGAACACTAATTCCATGTAGAGGATAGGATTTAATCGAAGTGCACTTCTCAAATTTGACTACTTGCAACACTTGAATTGAAAATTTGAAGAAAAAATAGTAACCGAATTGTCACAGGATACTTTTAACATATTTTTCACATATTTACATATTTCACATATATTTCCAGAATTTTGAACACTAATTCCAGGTAGAGGAACTATCACAGGATACTTTTAACATATTTCCACTTGAGTTTTGAACACTAAACACTTGTCGAATTTTAACAGCAGTCAGAAAAGTAGAAAAAAAAAAAAAAAGTACGATTTACTGGAAATACATTCGTATAGTTTTTTCGTCACAGCTACTGCATTGCATATCGAATTTTAAGAGCTGATTTAGTATATTTTTACTTTTATTCATTATGAAAGATCATTTGTATGCTAATTTGCAGTTTTACCGTGGCATGTACTATGTATGTATGTATGTATGTATGTATGTAGTAGTAGTATTAGCTAGTGCCAAGAGTTGTTCAGCATATGCATTTGAGTATTACGGTTAATACAGTCACTTCGAGCAGTGTGCAACACTTACCGCTGCCGTGGAGTTCTCCCACTTCTTGAAGTCGCGCCAGACGTACTCGTGCAACGGCACATTGGGCACCTTGATGGGGTCGTAGGGCGAGGTCTTGTAGTAGCCCTCGTCGGCATTGAAGTGCAGGAACTTGTCCCGCTCACTGATGCTCTGGGCGCGCTCAACGCTCGCCGTGTTGCGCTGCCGCCGATTGGTGGCTATGCTGCGAGCGTGTGCAGCGGCGAGAGCGTTGGCAGCGCTGCGCAGGCGCAGCATTTGTGCAGCGGCAGCGACTGGATACATGTTCATTGATTCAACTTGCTCACTCTCTCTCTCTCTCGAAGCAAGCACAGAAAAAACACACACAGAAAACGGTAATTGGCTTGAGTTGGGCTTTTGATTGGTGTTTCTTAATTTGTGGCTGTGGCTGCTGTTGCTGCTGCTGTTGCTACTGCTGCGGACACACACGTCTGTTGCTTGGGAGTGCTGAGGCACGACTGCCAGTTGGCGTCGCAGCGGCAACGTTGCCGGCTCGCCGGCTCACTAACACCAATGCCAACGAACAGCGATCGTTCGCACACACACACACAGATCGCGTTGGCGTTGGCGTTCAAAATGCGCATTGTTGTTGTTGTCGCTTCTCTTTTGCTGTGCTTTACAGTTCGCCTACGCGTTGATTTTGTTTTGTCAGCGACTGCATCTCGCTGTGCGCTCTCGCTCTCGCTCCTACTCTCTCGTTGACTGGCATGCACTGTGCTCTCGCCGTCGACATCTGTAACTGTAAAATTTATTGCTCAGTGATGCAATTTTATGCTTATATTTGTCTCTGCACAGCATGTGCGTGTCTGTGTGTGTGTGTGTATTCTAGCATATTTTTATGTATATGTATGTATGTACATATGTAGTCATTAATTTGAGAATTTAGTGCAAATAGAAGCCGCTCAACAAGTTATATTTTATTCAAAGAGTAAATGCACACAAATGCATGTACAAACATACATACATACATACATACATACAAATGCACGTGTGTAATTTCAGTTCTATTGCAGTCGGCATTCTGTGATGGAACTTTTGCGACTTTTATTCCAACTCTTTCTAGCTATGCACATACATACATACATACATACATTAAAATATACAGTATGTTAAGAAAGTATTTTGACAAAGAAAATCACACATTCTTCTATTTATTTAAAAAAAGAGTACTTAAAGTAAATATTTAAAATTTTTCAAAACTTTTATAATATAATATAATACTTTACATACATTGATTGAAGCCATTATTAAAAATCTAACACAAAATACATCATATAATTTTTGCTCTCAAATAAATGTGATTTTTTTTTTTATTTATCGAAATACTTTATTGACTAACTGTACTATATGTAGGTACATATGCAATGCCCTTTCAAAAGCTCTTTAAGTCCTATTGTAAAGTATGGGATCTACAAAAATTCTTTATCAAACAAAATACTTTTATTTGTTCTACTACTTTACATATTTAATTTATCTTTACACATACTACAGTGGTATAATCGAAATTATAATAGTTCACATACTATATATTTAGAAGTGTAAATTTCCACATTTTTTTTAATATCATCTATTTTTAAATACTTAAAAATATAGTTTGTCAAACTAGCTGTGAAATTGATACATATGGAATGAAAATATATATGTATATAGTATATATATTTGTAGTATATTTAGTATATAACTCATATTACTCAAAGGACAACGCAAAGGTATAGAAAAAACTGAATTTAGGACTGAGTAGAATATCTACAATCTGGAGGGATTGTCCAAATTTGCCTTTGCTACTATTTATATAATTTTGTGATTTTCTTGTTTCAGGTACATACATATGTATATAGAATTTAGATTCAAGACGACGATTAGCGTGTCAAAATCGGAAGCTTTAAGCGGCTGCCTTACGAATAACACACACATACACACACAAACACACACACGCACACACACACGCACACTGACACAAGATTACACCTACATACATATAATGTATGTATGTATTTGTATAATGAACGCCCCTTTGCAGTGATAAGCGCACCTTATCTAGTCCAGCGTCTATTGTCTTGTATTAGTCTCGCATTTCGGCCTTGTGGGCATGACTGGCAGCTTATCAGTTATCAGGGAGCACTCGCTATGCAAGCGTTATTACGATAATTGCGCCTATTTGAGTAGCACAAGTAGCTAATCGCCGCTGATTAGCATTAGAAAGCAACGACGCTAACTCACTTGGATTATTTTCAGAGACATTGGAGCAAAGTCCTCAAAAGGAAAACCCACCGTTTGAAATTCGAGACCGAGACCGAGATTCGATAACCGGACCTCAAACGCACCTCTTCGATTTCTTGGCTTTTGGGCCCAGAGAGGCCGTTCAACTCTGTAATGCGAGTAGCTGAAGACAACAACAACAACAGCAACAACAACAAAATAAACCGTTTTGAATGCCAGCTGGGAGAGTGTCCACGCATATAAACAGTTACATACATACATACATACATATATACTCTAAACTTGCAGTGAGGTATTTTGTGGCTCAAGGCCAGCTTAGTGACATATACATATATACACACATACATATATATATATATATATACATACATACAGTTGTGTTCAATAAAATAGTAGCACTGCAGCCGCAAGTCTGACTTGTTCTGCCTTTGAAATAGTTGCGAGTGTTTCGATTTTGCGTTTTTGATGATGCATTTGGAGATTTGCCCCGAAAATCGACACAAATACAGTGGCTCACAGCTTATTTCAACCAGCACCTTAACAAAATTTTAGGCATGTATAAAATCTAAACTAAAAGAGATATCAAAATAATTTAAACGCAGTTTGTTAGTCTGATGCTTTAACTTATAAAATATGACTTCATTTATTTTTCAAATATTTTTAAATCATTTTATATTAATTAAAAACTAAAAAATGTATGTTGAAAAAGTAAGAGTGCTCTAGTCGGGAGATACCCTGAACCCAGTCCTTACATTCATTCATTCACTGACCACACTAACATACACATGCTACAAGCAGTGCGAGCAGTGCAAGCAGTCTAAGCAGTAAGCTTGATTCTTTACTGAGCTCCACACAATGGAAAGTTAAATCCTTAAAAACGTCTGTGTTTATTATGCGATGAAATCTTTTGGGCACAGTCTGCTCAATAAAATGTGTGACCAAACCAAATTGCAAGGTCATAACTTCAAAAATGCGTTTTCTGAACTTTTGGGGGGATTGGGATTTTTATTGGACTTTTACATGGGTATGCCATTCGAGATTATGCATGCCAAATTTGGGGCCTCTAGCTACAATAACTTGTAAGTTATAGCCCAAAAACGCTGGTCTGAAATCGAAATTTATCGATAACTTTTGAATGGGTCGAGCTATCGATAAAATTAAACAAACTTGATCTGTCCCGGGCCAACGAGAAGTTATATTCAAAAAATGAAGCTTCTAGCTCTTATAGTCTCTGATATATGCGTGTTCATACAGACGGACAGACAGACGGAGAGACAGACGGAAATGGCTAAATCGATTCGTCTGTTGATACTGATCAAGAATATATACTTTATATGGTCGGTGATGCTTCCTTATGCCTGTTACATACTTTTGCACAAAACCATAATACCCTTTTTACCCATTTTAATGGGTACAGGGTATAAAAGAACACAACACTCGCTGTTAGTTAAAGTTATTTAATACTTTTCTAAATACTTTTTAAAGGAACATCATAATTTTAGCGTATTGTTGAACAATAATAGTACAAAGGAGAATATAGTATTCTTGAAAATGATTAGCAATTACTATTATTATTATTACTATTACAACTACTTAATAAAAATTTCACATAACATGTAATTGGATTGTTTACTAGATAGGTCGTAACTATTTCATTGAACACTACTGTATATATAATACATATACATACATACATATATATATATATATATATATATATATGTACTTGTATTTCTCCGCTCGATTTGCATTTGGTTTGTTTGTTATGGTTTTGGTTTTGTTTAGTTTTGCTTTTCCTTTTCCTTTTCCTTTTTGGTTTTTGTTTTCAAAATGCGCTTTTTTATGGCAACTGTTTGTGGACTTTGTCTTCAAATTTGCAAACTAGCAAACTAGAGCACTTTGGTTCCACAACCAATTCTAGCTAGCAAATAATTTAAATTCATACATACATACATACATACATACATATATTGTTCAACAAAAGAAAATAACAAAAGATTTGCAAATCTTTTCAAATGTATGCTTTGCAAATGACAAATTTGATTTCGCTACCACTGTACCAAGTACTATCTAGAAATGTAGATAGGTGTGCAATCGATACACTTTCTTGATTAGAAACATTTCCTTATACATATATGTACATATATATGACTCAAAAGCCAGACACTTTTATTAATAGCCGGAAGACTGACTAACATGAACAGTTCGGGACTTTGTTTCATAGATAAAGAAGTGCAGAAATCAGAAATAAATGAAAATTAAACGCACAAATTGTGCTGAAATTGTGATATTGTTATTGATAAAATTTGAAAATGCGGGGCAGCTTTAAACTGCACAGTGGGGCATACATGAAGAATGTGTGAGCTAAAAATAGCTTAAACCAGCCACAGGATCGTTGAGCTTGACGCTTAATGCTGCTCTCCGCTCTCTTGCGTGCTCTTAAGCACGCGCGCTCTCTCTCTCCCCCCTCACCAGTCTCTCTCACGCTCTCTCTGTTTCGCGCTTTG
The DNA here is from genome assembly GCA_035042425.1 of Drosophila flavopinicola. Classification (NCBI taxonomy): domain Eukaryota; kingdom Metazoa; phylum Arthropoda; class Insecta; order Diptera; family Drosophilidae; genus Drosophila; species Drosophila flavopinicola. The sequence continues at coordinate 52,808 of JAWNLL010000453.1, read as the reverse complement.
CTGCATTTTTGTTTACTTTCTTGTTGCGTTCAACTTGTCTGGCGAACTTTGGACTCGGCAGCACAAATATACATAAATAGCAAACTCGTTTACCGTTTGTTGTTGCTCTTATTTCTTTTGTGCCTTTACCTGTCGGCTGCAACTTGTTTATGTTGTTGTCTTTGCGTTTGTGCGTTTTACTTTTACTTTTGTTTTGCCGCTTATGCGGCCACTGGCTTTGTACACTCGCCGCCAGCAGTATGCTGCCGATCAATGCCAGTTTGGCCAGTTTGATCAATTTAAGTACAAAAATTTAATTAATTGCCTTACTTGGCGCTTAAACGTTAATCGATACTATATGTACATATGTAAATCGGTTTACGGCCTTAAGCTGCGTGCCCGTTTTGGGCGGCGTGTGTTGGGCAACTACTGCGTCTTGAGGTTAGCTGGAATTTGGTTCGGTAGGAGTGGGCTAAGGGTTGGTTTCCCCAGCCAATCCCAACCCCATAACCTCAAACCCAAACAGCACGCAGGCGCAAGCTTCGGAAAGAGAGAGAAACCCAGCGATAGGTGGCGCTGCGGCAAAAGCTGCACAAAGCTTGAGCTGTGCTTTTGAGGGGTTTGTGTTTGGAGCACAACAGCTGTTTGCTGCGCTTTTGCGCGACTGGAGCTTGAGCTTGGGTTGGAGCTTTAGCGGCGCCCAGCTGTTCGACAATGCGCGACAGTGGGTGCGAGCGAGCCGGCGAGGGTGCGAGCGAGCGCGCAATAGAGCGAGCGAGTGCTCGACGCCGCTTGAGCTCGTTGGCAGTTCGTAGTCTACTTTTAGGTGCGTAGCCGCGCGCAACTGAGCAACTCAGTGGCATCAAAAAGCAAATCACTTGTGTGCCGTGCCATTAGTTCTAGTTCATTTAGTTGTTGTTTTTTTTTTTTGTATTTTTTGTGTGCTGTTGTTGTTGTTGTTCTTGTTAAACACATGCCGACAACAAAATAAGCGCACGAAACAGCACAACAACAGAAATGGCAAAATAAAATAAAGTGCAGCATAGAGAGAGGCGCGCAAAAGGACTCTAAGCTAAAGCTTGAAAGCAAGTCCAAGTCTGAGTCGGCAATTGTTGCATATAGCGAAGCCTCTGGCTAATTCCCGTTACATGTTTTCTACTTGTCATATATATATATATGCATATATATATACTGTGGCCACTGGGCACACATACAACTATATGTACATATATATGCTTAAATATATATTTGTATTTTTTTTTTTGCTTTTTTTTTGTCATCCTTGCCATAAACAACAACAATTTGCAGTGCAACAAAAAGTAAGAAGCAAAAAACGCGTTAAAAGTAATCAAAATTAATCTACAAAATACTCAAAAACAACAACAAAACGAAAACAAAAAAAAAGAGAAACAGAAAAATTAAGCAGCAGCAGCAAAACACCGAGAAAGCAAAAGCAAGCAGTCGAAGGAGCGCAAAGTAAAAAAAAGAAAAAGGAATACATTATTATTATCCACATAAAAGCAATCAAAAAAGTAACAGCAACAAAAGGTAATCACTAAAGAGCCATTGCCGCTAACTTTAACCACTCTCTCTCACTCTCTCACTATCTCTCTCTCTCTCTCTCTCTCTCTCTATGTATATATATATCTCTCTCTCCTCTGTACTTCATGTATTGTGTAATGAAGTTGAGTTTGGCTACTGCTTCTTCTTCTTCTTCCTCTTCCTCTTCTTCTTCTTCATTTTTTTTTATTTTTTATACATATATATATGTATATGTATCTTTTGGGGTAGGGGGCACACGCTGCCGCTAAAGCCGACGCCAAACGGAATGTGTGCGAAAGTTGGGCACAGCGTGTGTGTGTGTGTGTGTGTGTGTGTGTGTGGCAGTGTGGGTTACGCACTTAACGAAAGAGAGCGCGGCATAAACACACTTGTAATTGTTGTCTTGGAGAGCTAGGCAGCAAGTTCGAACAGCAACAAAGCAAAAGAACTTCGACTTTGCTTGTTGGTTGTGTGTGTGTGTGTGTGTGTTGCCAAAATGTGTGTCAGTTGTTGGGGGCATAAAAGAATGCTGGGCTTTTCACAATTATGTCAGCGCGCAAAAAAACAATAAGCGCAACAACAATTGGTCGCCTGTTTTTCAAGTGCAGCCTAAAAGTATGCAACAGCAAAAGCTAAGAGCTGCAGAGAGCGCTGCGGTTGCATAAGTGTCAAGCGCGTACAGTTTGACAGCGACTGCTGCTGCTGTTGGTATGAAGTGCGTGGCTTAAAGTTGCAAAAAGGGTTAAGAGCAACAGCAAGAGCTGACAGTGCTGCCAGAGCTGACAGTGCTGCCAAGCCGACTCAATGACACAGACAGCAGCAGCAGCAGCAGCAGCAGCTCTGTATGTATGTGTGTGGTTAGCGAAACGAGTGAATAATAAAACAGCAAACTGTAACTGAAACTGAAAACTACTTAAATATTTAAAGCAATTGCAAAAGGGGCGCCTGTGTGTGTGTCTGAATGTGTGACAAACACAATGACACAAAAACAAAAAAAAACAACAAAAACACACACACACACACATACAAAAATACAAATAAAATGTAAAAAGCAAAAGCCAAATGACAGGCAAATCTATTGGCGTGTTTACAACAACAACAACAAGCACAAACGGGCAGGCTTAGGTGTGTGTGTGTGTGTGTGTGTTTGTGTGTGTTTGTTTGTTTGTTTGTCTTTGGGTAGGTTATTTTGCTGTTAACATAAAATAAATAAATTTCAAAAAGTTGTGACAGCAACAGCATGAAAAACTCGCTGTCTGTGTGTGTGTTTTCTTTTTTTTGTATATTTTGTGTAGGTTTTTTATTATGCAGCCTGCTTGCGAGTATGTATTTGCCCGTCTCTTTATACCCTGTAATGTTTTGCAGCTGACATTCATATTTATTTATTTATTTATTTATTGTCGACTATTGACAGTCGACACAAAAGAATTTATATAAAATTATAAAACATTATAATGTATATACAAAATTTTCCAAAAATTTAAAATAGTAAATATATTAAATTAAAGATATAAAGTTAAAATTACGTTAGGTTCTGGCGATATCAATAGCAAAACTAAATCATTGGTTGCAAGCATTGGGAAAAACCCAGAAAAGCCCAATCAAACCAATAATCAATAAAAATTTGTTTAGTAGTTTGTTAATATTTAAAAGGAAGCAAGTATTTATAATGAGTGTACATATATCTGTCTGAGCTCACAGATCTCTAGCTGCTAGACTTATTGAATTTCTTATGCTTATGCTCAGATTTGCATTAGCTTCTTCTGTTTTTACAAAATTACAACTAATTTGGTTGCTCTTGAGATTGTTGAAACTAGCTAAGATAAGGTTCATTTTAAGCATATAAATTGTTCAATTTTTCTGCTCACTTTTTTTTTTTGCTAACTTTGATAACAACGAAAACAATCCACACTTGAAATTCTTCTTTTAAACTGAATAACATTTTAAAGATAGTGAAAATAATTAAAAAAAAAAAATTCATATCATTTATTTGCTTTAAAGCTTTAAAAAATCATTAGCAGAAATTTGAGGTTTTTGCAAATGATGTCTTAGCTATGCAATTGTTATAAAAAAAAGTAAAGCCGACTTAGTTCAATAGTCAAAGGAATATTAGTGTTTGAAAATTGCAAGAAAAAGCGACCAATTTATTGAAAAAACTTTTTAAAAAATGCCAAAAACTCGTTTGTTTACGTATGTGTAATATTAAGTATACGTATCAGACATTGTTAAAGAGAAATTAGTGTTTGAATATTGTAAGTAAAGGTGATACAAAGTGTGTGTAATATTAATATTATGCACAAGGTAATAAGTTTAATAGTATTAAGTGTTTAAATTTCAAGTCATGGGCTTATTATAAGTTATCATAGTTTCGAAAAACGAAAAAAAAAACTCTTATTCGTACGTATGAGTAATATTAAGTATACGTATTAAACGAGGTATAAGTTAAAGAAGAAGTTAGTGTTAGAAAACTGCAAGCAATGGCGACAAAATCATTTTGGAATTTTCTCGTTTGTTTACTCAGGAGTAATATTAAGTATACGTATTTGTTATAAACAAACATACTTAAGGTATTTGCTAGTCGTGTGCAAAGCGCTCGCTTATTTAATTCCTCTTTGCATATTTAATATGACAAATCGTAAGTGCGATTTGGTTGTGTGTGTGTGTGTGTGTGTGTGTGTGACAGTTGTTGTGCCTAATGAAGTGTAGACCACGCTTATTGCTTGACTGATTCGACTAGACCCTAGACCTAGACCCAGCACCCATTTCTCTCTCTCTATCTCTCTCCCTCACACTCTCTCTCTCTCTTTTCTCTCTGTGTGTGTGTGTGTCTCTTGCGCACTCTGGCAGGCAGCAGCCGAAACATGTTTATTTATTGCATAACCAAAGCCAAATCCAAATCCAAAGTCCATTCGTAGGCCTCCATTTGCACTCAGGCGAGGCTCCATCAAAAGCCAAAGCCAATCAATCAGTTTAGCCAAAGGGGCTGGCATGGCTGGCCGCTTGTTAGCCTAGCAGCAGCTGCATGGCTTAGAGCGGAGAGCGGGGGAATGGGGGGCTGGGGGCTGGGGGAATGGGGCCCCTTCTCAAATCTGTGTGAAATCCGTTTGTGCATTCATCTACGATGACTGCGAGAAATGTACGCACGCCTCAGCTAACCAAATTGAGTTCCTACTTGTCACACCCTTTTGTGGCCAGATGTGGGCTGTCTGGGGGCGTGGCAATTTCGGGTCAATTTCAATGCATGATACAGTGTAAATATTCACATTGAACAAGCGCAGCAGAGCTTCTGTGAAAACAAATTTGCCCCAATGACTTTCAAACACATACAATTCGCACAGTTTGGCAAGAGCTGGCATTATATGTATATATATATATATATATCGGTATGTATGTATGCATGTATATTTCTTGTCTGACTATTCCATAGTGCCTAACTTTCAAGGTTTTTGTTTACCAAATATTCTTAAACTCTTAGCAACTTGTTTTATTGGCCATAAATCCTTAATGGCCTGCTTTGGTAAATAAGCAAAACTTTTATTAAGAGCTAGTCAAAAACTAGTATCTGCATCTCAAAGTTATTTTAAAGGATTTCTGACTTAAATTTATATGCTTTTGAAATTGGATCTATTATAAATGCTTTCCTAAAGGTATGAATATGAAAGAAGTGCGCAGCAAATCAATATTGTTTATTTGGCGAGTTAAGAACTGCATTCACAAATGTAAGCTGCCCGAATTTGTAAAGGCTTCGCAATAAAACCTACAAACGCTGTTGATAGTTTTTGCCCCCCAAATGTATGCAACGCTTATTTTTTGCGACAGAAATTGATTCGAATATACAAACAGACGCTTATATGTATATGAGCACACAATGGCATAAATAGTGTAAAATAAATATACATGTATAGTATGTAAACTCACGATCAAAGCTTGTTCATGAATCTAGCATTTTAAACTATGCTGTAAGGCATTGAGAACACAACAAAATACTATTTGGTATAGTATTAAGTTACTACTAATAAATGCAAATGCTGGAAATTTGTGCTTGAGCGAATTTGAATTGGACTCTGAGAGAACAGCCCTATATGAATTATGAATAATTTATAATTACTTCAAGACAATTCAGTAATTGAAAATGCTGGAGGCTTATTTTAAGCAAGAGCTAACAATTTATTATGCGCCTATAAGTAAATTCGAATGTCCAGTTGGGCATTCACATAAGAATCAAACATTTCCGTATTCAGATAAGCCTAAAATTAAGTAAAAGTAGGCTGCTTGCTTTGGCATTGAAAACACAGCTGAAATGATAAAAGCTTTACATACCAAATATAACATCTCAAATTTGCATATAGTAAATCTACAATTTTTAAATAAAAACGCGTTTAAAAGCAACGAGAAAAGAAACATTTTCTGTGGGGAGGCTATAACTGATATAGATTACAAAATGTGGTAACTCTAGCTCTAAAACTAGATAGATACAAGCATTTGTGGGCGTTCTAGTAGGCGTGGCAGGAAAAGCTATGATGCATTTTTATTGTGGGAAGATTATCAGCAATTTACTTACCAAATTTAATGCCTCTAGCTTTAAGCTTGCAGGAGATATTCAAGCTCTATCGATTTCAGATGTATCGAAATGTTATCGATTGCCAGCAACTTTTTGGGGAGATTACCAGCAATTTACTTACCAAATTTGATGCGTCAAGGCTTAAGCTTAAGCTTAAGCTTGCAGGAAATATTCAAGCTTGAAATATTATCGCTTTGAGATGAATGGAAATGTTATCGATTCGCGAGCCTCCCAGTGGGCGTGGCACAAAAACCTTAACACTCTGTCTGAAACAGATAGCTACAAGTATAATAATTCAAATTTCAAGTCTTTAACTTCTATGATCTGCGAAATAATTGCGTTTACACAGACAGACAGCTAGACGGACATGGCACAAACTTAAACTTCGTAAGCAACATACATTTTGAAACAGTCGCAAACGTCTTTAGCAACTATACGTATTTTGTAAGCCACAATTGCAGCGAATTTGTGTGGCTCCCATTCATATATAGCATATATATATATCATATATTTATATATATAAAATTGGAATGGAGAACCTGCCGCTTTATGCATTTATTTTTCGGCCACACAATTGTCACGTGTCGCCTGCTGTTGTGGCCCATTTTTTCATTTTGCACAAGTAGACCACAAACAAATCAATTGCCAGTCTACAGTCGCACCACCACCCCAACCACTCAGCTCCCCCCCACCCCCCGCAGGCCGCTTAAATGTGGCAGGTTTGCCATATCCGTTGGCCATATTGAAAGGCCATGTGCCTTCCGTTTCCGCAGCGGTCAACTGCTAACCCGCTGCGCCGGCTGCTTCCTGCAAGCGGACTTAAATCAAGCCCCCCCCCACTCCCCCCCCAACCCCAACCACCTTGTCAGTCAGTCTTTAGTTTGATTTTTTATTGCATGCACTGCGCTGCAATCACAATCACAATCACAATCACACAACAACAGCAATATTTGCATGTGTGGCGTTATCCGGCTGACCACCTGCTGACCTCCAATCGCATATTTTGGCATGTCCTGTCCTTGTCCTCGTTGACCTTGTGTCAAATGTAGAGGCTGCTGCCTGACGCCTGATGCCTGCTGCCTGCTGCCGCCGTATCAAAACAAGTTTATTAACAGTCTATGCCTCCACTCCCCACTCCCCACTCTCTCTCTCTCTGTCTCACATTCTCTTCTAATACGCCCCGGCTGAGTTTGATAGCTCCCCAATGGCAAGAGCACATGTGGATTAGAATCGACAGTGCCTGTCAAACACAGCGGCTACAGTTTGAGCAGCGCTGTTTTCGCCTACTATGGCACAATTGTCAGATCAATTTATAGTCCATATCCAGTACATATAACAATAGTACGCTTTCTGCGCAGAACTCTCTCTGCCCATAATTAAATCGTATACTTTTTAAATATTCTTTATATCTGTATGTAAATATTTACTCATTTTCCACTTATTTATTTTTTTTAAATCTTGTTTTTATTTATTTAACAAGTATTCTGCTACCTAGGTGGCAACCAACCAAACTATTTCTTTACCTATTCAACCACTTCTATCGCTGTTTAGCTCTGATTTTGATGTAGGTCGCAGAAAACTTGTTAAATAAGTAAATACAAGATTAATAACAAAATAAAAAAAAAATAAATAAATTCATGTACTTACATTTAGTTATAATTTTTTCTTAATTGACAAAAGTATTTATACTTTTAATGGCATGTTTGATTTTTCTCACAATCATTGCAACTAATGCTGAACTTATTTTTATTTTAACTTTAACGCTTTATTTTTAAATTTAAATGTTATTTATATTTTGTAGTTGTTTTTAAAACTTTAATTTAATTTTCTGTCATTTACTTTGTTTATTATCGATTTATTTGTATATATTTAGTTTATTGTAACAATTTTTTTTAGCTCTACACATAGTTATTTTTTAAGATACAAACAGATGTTTTACTGTTTTAGCTTTATACATAAATTGAGTTTATATTACTAAGCTTTCTAACTCTGCAAAAAGCAATGGTTATAGGCATATTTTCGCTATTTATACATGTAGTCTTAAATGATTATAGATTAAAGAAACATTTTAATTTTAGTTGAGCTTAAAACTTGTCCATAAGTTGAATTTGTCAGCAAAACTTGTTAAATGATAGCCTATAATTTTAATGTTTTTTTGGGAAAGTATTGACTTTTTTAACTTACCTGTCGATTTTATTTAGCTATATTTATTGAATTTATCTTTAAAGAACATTAAATAAATTAAGAAGTAAGAGAAAATCATTTGAAATACACCAGAAAAATCTCAACAATTAAGTTTAATTTCTTGTGAGCATTATTTGTGATTTGCTCTCTGCCAGTTTTACAAAAAATGATTTATCTATTGGATAATGTGTCGATTTGGCCCATAGTGCGCTGTCGCCGACAAGTCGCCTATATCTGTAGCATACTTTTCAGCGTCGCTTGGTCAAGCACGTGCGCAATATGTAAATTTTTATTCGGGACTTCGGTTTTTGCTCTTTTATACATCTTTTTTCTTTTTTGGCTTTTGCTTGATGTGGCTCTTATGTAAATGCGTACTGTGTGTGTGTGTGTGTGTGTGTGTGTGTGTGTGGGCTTGTAGCCTAAGCAGCTTGTACGCTCACATGCGCTCGCTTGCTCATTGCTTTTAATAGCCAACAACACGCCACGCATTAATTTATGACTTTTGCTTTAAGGTTAAGGGAGCAAAGCATGTAGGTTTGTGTGTAGGCATGCAAAGCTTTTAACAGACTCAGCAAACGCAAGCGCAAACGCTATAATTAAAAATTAAAGCGCACTGCAGTGCCTGTCAAACTGTAGACGCCAGCTTGTCGTCTGCCCAAAAGTCGCAGCATACTTTTCGGCTGGCGCTGTTAAACTATTACACTCTCATTGTAACTGTAACTTGCCGCTTCTTGTTGTTGCTGCGTGTGTATTCTGGCTTTGGGGGCGTGGGGCGTGGCTTGTATTTCCTTATGCCTTTTGCTTTGCGCTGTTTTTCTTTTTTTTGCCAGCGATTTGTCGTTTTGCTCGTATTTGCCTTGCTTTGGCCTATTGTTTGCCATCTGCATGTGTGTGTGTGTGTGTGTGTGTGTGTGTGTAGATGTGTGCTTGCTTACTATGTCAATATTTTTTGGCGTGAGCCTTTGCTTTTAGCCACATGACAAGTAAATATGGCAGCTCCTCGACTAAAACAAAGCACAAATTGCCCAGTCTTCGTTTCAGCTTCAGCTTCTGATTCTGATTTTGTTGTTGATTCTGATCCTGTTTCAGCTGCAAGACAAAGTGCTGAAGTTTTTCCAAGTTTTCTCAAGCGAGCTGCTTGCTCCTATACCCTCTACTAGCTAGAGAGTAATATAAATACTATTTCGCCTTTGCGACAACATCAATAATTGTAAATACTTTTTATATAATCTATATTTATTTATATACTTGGGTCTACTAGTTGTAGATAGGAAAATCGAAAATGATAGCTACTGTTTAAAGAGTTTATTTTATTTAGCAAATATTTATAATTTCTAATTGTATTATTTATATAAAATAAAAATATATATATATATTTTCAGTCGAACTTTATTAAGTTGAACTTCCATAGCTCAAACTTTTTATAGGTCTAAGTTAAAAGTTTAAGTTGTAGAACTTCAATTTTTTCACAAACTAACTAATTTTTCTATTATATTTAAAAAATAAGTAGAAAAAAAATTTCAAAAACTCAAACTCAATATTCGAAGTGTTTTGATTATTCTAATTTGTACTTAATAAAATAAAGTTATTGATTTTCTTATGTCTGTGGTGAGTTCTATTGATCAGTTTTATGAGTATTTAAAAAATTTTAAATTAGTAAATTCTCATTTCTTGCGTTTCTAATTTCTAAAGAAAAATTAAAAGGTTTTTTTTTTATTTTTTTTAGAATCCAACAAATAATATATAATAAAAAATTGAGTCTAATAACTTATGCTTGTGGCGTTGAAGCAATTTCTTCTAAGACATGCTTTCTTGTCTTTCAAGATAATATTTGTAAAATACTTAAGCAAAAACTCAGCTCATAGGAACATTAAATTTAATATTTAAAAATATTGCAGTATTTGATAGCTGCAATTTGAACTATTCAAGAAGTGTTTTATGTGGCATAAAAAAGACTGCACTTATAGTAAGAGTATTTCGTCTTCAGCTAAATCGAAGTTGACTTCTTGCTGCTGGCTGCTTTTATTGTTGTTGTTGTTGTCGCGTCGCGCAATCGACAAAAGTTTTTATGACACAATTTTCCATTGTGTGGCCATTTGCTGCTGCTTCTTCTTCTTCTTATTGTCTCTGTTTGGCACACTTTCGATTTTCGATTTGGGATTTGGTTTTCCTAGGGTTTAGGGTTGCCGTCCAACTGACTGGCTGGCAATCGCAATCGCAATCGCAGTCGCAATCGCTGTCCCTTTCTCGTCCAGTGGCTGTCAAACCCTCGACTCGACTCTTCTTTGGGGCTGCTGTGTGTCAATGCTATTTTTAGCTGGGCCCTCAAAACTGGGGCGTCGAGTGTGGGCGTGGCACTGGAAGCGGCACAAGGATACGGGGGCTCAATGCAAAGAAGTTGCATGCAAAAGAAATGCCATGTTATGAGGGGGTGGAGCTGGGGGTGGGGCTATGGGTGCTCTGTGCTCTGTGCTCTGTGCAGTGTTAGACAGTGAAACGAAACGACGCGTCGCTTTTGCAATTTCGCGCTGCAGCAATGAAAAAAGCAAAAATAAGTCGAAAGCAACAAAAAAAAAACATAGCGAAAAAGAACTCAAGAGAAAATTATGTGTTGCATACTTACGTGCATGCCGCACTGACCTTGCGTGCAGCGGGGGGGGGGGGCGGTATGGGGGTGTTAAAAACTTGGCCAGGTGTACGTCAGTCAGTCAGTCTGAGTCTCGTGTGTGTGTGTGTGTGTGTCGACACACCATGTGTTTTATTGGTGTGCACGTTTTGGGCACAGTTCTAATTGGATAGGGAGACGCTGGGGCCGAGCACAGCGAAATCGATAAGGAGACGCAAGAGGCGGATGGCGTGAAAGGGGGCTTCGCATTGAATTTCGCTGCAACATCGCAAACATTGAGTGCAGCGGGGCGAACTGGCACCCAAAAGCTGATAAGCCGCCGCAACAATCAAATCGAATCAAATCAAATCAAATCAACTTAAATCAAGTCACATCACGTTTCCGTCCCGTCCCCATCATAGCCAAGTCGAAACCGAACTGGTCAGTTCGTCTGCTTCCACACTTCTTGGAGTAGCTGAAACTGTTGATTGATATGTGAAATGGTTGAGCGTGTGATTGATTCCATTGTGCGTGCTCGCATCTAACATTCGAAATGGTAGCTAAGCCGCTTTCCAATAGCCGAAAGAATCAATTCAGAGGCAGAGAGAGACAGAGAGTTCTACATATAGAGTCTGCAATACTACTATGGATCCTTTATCTAATCGATAAGGTATTAACTAAATGAGTTCTGGGCCTCAATTTCCACGAATCTTTGTGAGGGCTGCTATTTCCTAGTTTTTGTTTGATTTGCCCCAAATAACTTGCCTTCACTCCACGGATTTCGCTTTGTGTCAAGGCGTTTTTTTCCTTATAGCAACTGGTTTTTCCCTATAACCAAATTTGCTCGTTGCCTGTATCCCAAATAAATTCTCTTTCTCTTTTTCTGCCCTGGGGCTTTTGTTTATTTCTGAGGCATTGCCTTCATCTACCCAATGTCGGGTAAAAAATAGTCAACACAGAACATTTTGAAAAATTAAACACATGCTTAAATAATTATCAATAATATACAAACTCATAAATGGTTTGGCAAAATTTACAATTAATTACAAATATATACATATACAACTTTAAAGTACAAATTAAGTTGCAAAATGAGTATTAGTCCAACATTTGTTGCAAGCATTGGTGAAAATCTTTAAACTAAATAAAAACAGTTATAATTTGGTACAATTTGAATACGGAAAAGGTAAAGTTAGCTGAAAAAGGAGCATTAAAAATTGTTTCTCCTCAATGTTTTTCTTATATTATTATTTCCTGTATCCCAAGTAGTTTTTACACTTTTAAAAAGTCATTAGTCTTCATTCATTCCTTATTCACATTTTCATCATGTCAGCTGTGCAGTGTATGCAAGCTTTCGGTGTTGCACACTTTACTTTTGGTCAAAGCGCCTTAATTTCTTAATGCTAGCAAAGGAAACTTTCTTTCCAGGACATCAAGTATACGACTAGATGTCAGCTAACCATGAACTGTGTGCAGTGTATGCAAGCTTTCGGTGTTGCACACATTACTTTTGGTCAAAGCGCCTTAATTTCCTAATGCTAGCAAAGGAAACTTTCTTTCCAGGACATCAAGTATACGACTAGATGTCAGCTAACCATCAACAGTGTGCAGTGTATGCAAGCTTTCGGTGCTGCACACTTTACTTTTGGTAAATGGATCTCCATTTGCCAATGCTGGCAAAGGAAACGTCCCTTGGTCTTCGTGTCAGCTTTCTAATGCATCAAGTATACGACCGGTTGTCAGCGAACTATCAAGTGTGTGCAGTGTATGCAAGCTTTCGGTGCTGCACACTTTACTTTTGGTCGTCGTTCATCGTTTTCGGTTAATCAAATGGCTGGCCTACTTAGATGAAAGCCCAAGGCAGTTGAAGCGAGTAACTTGCACGCAGAGGGTCGATACGCAAACCCCAATCCTGACCCTAGGCCTAGGCCCATGCCCAGGCCCAGGCCCGAGCACCGTCTTGCCGCAATCAAGGTTAAGCATATGCGCATATATAAGCAACAGCCATCTATGTACAGATATATATAGTGTATATACTATAGTGTATATATATATAGCGAGACGGGTTTAGTTAGTTTGGGCTTTTGCTTTCGCTTTGTTCGTGGTAGCGGCAGGAAGTGTCAATCAATTAGCTGGCTAGGCCCAGAGCAGCCGGTGCTTAAGGCCGGGTCTGTAAACAACTTAGCCCACAATATAGTCGGCACTGAACTGCTGACATTATCTTAAAGCCGCTGAATGCAACAACTATTGTTCTTAGACTAGCTGCATCGAATACAGCTTTAATGTAATAACAAACTCGAATTTCCATGTTTTTTTTATGACAAAAACTTAAGTTTTCTGGTATGCATTTAAGTGCTTTTGTTAAAAAAATATTGTGCTTAATTAGTGTTAAATTGATGGCTTGGAATAAGTTTGTTTAGCTGGGCTTTCAGCTCAGAATTCAATGACTTACTTATGTATTATTAATGGTCAGATTGGGCTTAATCTTTTCAGTTTGAATAGTTTTAATAACAAATTTACATAAATTAAGTTGTTTAATTAATTTTTATACTCTGTTCGCAGAAAATAGTATAGTAACTTTTTTCTGAAGTGTTTAATGCATAGTAGAAAGCGTCGAAGACCCCCAAGGCAAATTGATCTAGCCATGTCCGTCTGACTGTCTGTATGTATGCAAACTGGTTCCTCAGTTTTTCAGCTATAGCGATGAAACTTTGCACAGAGACTTATTATTCAAAGGGACAGCACATTGGTCGGAACCAGTCGGATCGGACCACTATATCTTATAGCTACCATACAACTCTAAGTCGGTTTTGGCCATATATCCGATCTTTTCACAGCTATTGCCTTCCATTTCCTTGTATACCTGAGCATCCTTATAACTTATCAATCTGTAAATTAATCGAGTTATAAATACCAAATGAACATCATATAAATTAATTTTTTTTCGTATTCTTTTTGTCAAATATATAACAGCTTGAATTTAATGTTTCAAAAGAAAATGTAAATTCATATGATTCGGTGCGCCCGAGATAATCCTTCCCCACTTGTTTAATTTAAAGTTTATCCTAGTTATAAGACTACCAGTGTTTACTTATCTCTTGGGAATCGTAAGCCTTTTGCAGTATATTACACAGATTTCGCTTCGATTTTCTTTGCTACCTCAAGACTGCCCTAATTGTTCTCGTATGCTATGCTTAACTATTGTCAATCTCAAGCTTTGAGATACTTGCAGTCTTAACTTAAAAGACTACAAGGAATAAAATCTGTATCTACTACAATCACGCTCAATCCAATTTAACTTTGGCATCTTGCATTCCATCTTGAACCTATGCAATCCCATTTTTGTTCTTTCAGCTATCTCAAGCCTATTCTTAACCTTATTGCAGTCTTTAACAGTATCAAAGGTCTTAATTTCAGCTTCCCTTTTTGGCTCTCGTCGCTTTGAGGTATCTGCGCTAGCCTATTCTTAACCTATTCGCAATTTCCTAACAGCTTCTCCCTGGCAACTCAAGCCATATTGATATGAAACCTAAGTACATATATGTATATTTCGATTCAACTGCTCTCGCTGGCAATCCAATCTGCAATGGATCTGCCCCCCTCCGACCATTCATTCTGTTAGTTATGCCAACTGAGTTTGAGCAAGGCGTAGCCACGCCCCCCCCCCCACACACACACATACACATACACATGTATAGAGGGGTAAAAGCATTGTCTTTGTGAGGTCTTTGTTTTCTGAGTTGTGTTTTGTGTAATTGTTGCAACAATTGTGTATGTGGCAGCTACAGAGCGGAAGGGGGTAGTCGAAAGGGTCAAAGGGGCAATGCTAAAACAAATAAGCAAAACATATTATGTAGCGCGATGCAACAACAACAACAACAATTGCAACAATTACAACAATTGTTGTCTGGTTAGCGCAAAAATGCTGCAAAATAGAAAGGAGAGAAGGAAACTAGAGCTAGCTCGAGGTAGTTGTGTCTATATTATTGTTGCACATGCAACTGCAGAGATTGCATTTCAAGGGGGCACACACACACACACACACACACACACACACACATGCAGCACAGAGAACGCATTTAATAAAATGTCAGAAGCATTGACAGGACGACAACCTGGGCGAGTGGGTCACTGGCTTACCGCACACTTAGCCAGTGGCTCGGAAAAACGAGTAGCTCTCGTTGATAGCTCACAAATGGCCAGCAATAATCGTGTATTAAGTCAAAGAGAGAGACAGAGTGCGAGATAGAGAGAGAGAGCATCAGGTGATGCGACTAAGTCAGTCGAAGTAAGCAGTCATCCTAGTTCAGAGTTGAAGCTGCAAAGTGCACATACCGAGAGCCAATTCCCACAGCACTTGTCACCGCATTCCGTTAAAGTCATCTTTAGAGCGTGACCGAATGCAGCGTAGGAGCTTCTAAGGATGTGGCAAGGACACTTTTTTCGGTCAGCAAATCGCTCGTTAGACAAATCAGCGCTGGCAACAGAAACGATTCAAGTTAATGATAAGGCCAGCAGCTATTTACTATGTATAAGGCAACTGCAATCAGAAACAAGGAACAAGGAACAAGGACCAAGCAGCAGCCCAGCCTTGGCACCAATTTCAGCTCTTCACATTTCCAGCATTTTCACATTCAATAGACGACTTTAAGCCTGACTAGCAAACGAGCAACCGAGCGAAACGGGCCAAGGAGCTTATACATTTTTAAATAGCTCGGAAACATCAGAAGTAGCCAACGGTGAGACAGTCGAAGATGAAGATGCAAGCATGAGAAGTTGAAGTTGGCCGCCTGGCTGGTTTAATGGAGCACAACTGAGTCGAGTCGAGTCAGTCAAACTGGGTGGGGCTGCCTTCTACCCTCTGCCTTCTGCTTCTGCCTTCTGCCAGTTGGCTGCTTCATTTACTTGATGACAAAGTCTCATAAATAATGCGGCTGCTCTATTAATATTTAAAACCCAACGCCGCTCACCGGAAATTGAATGTGTGTGCACGATGCGAGAGAGCAGCAGAGTATTAACCGTAGTGTTGACTAAGAAAAAGGAGTCTTGACTACTGCTCGAAGGATCGGTAGCAGTGCCAAACTCCAGCACATTGATTGTCGAATGATGATAGGAACGGAAATATGATGCAAAGTTGTTAGCTCAATCTTCAGAAACTGAGCAGTATGATGGCTTAAGCACAACAAAACCATTAAGCTTATCAGAAAGTATTCCCTCCGTTAGATTGAGAGTAGATTGTATTCAATAGATCAAGATCAATGCAATCTGAGCTTGTATATTTGTTTTTTGTTCTTGATATTTCAAGTTTTTACTATCTTTTCAAATTTTAAACATATTTTTTTGTGATTGTAAGCTAATATTTTAAAACCAATATGTGCAGTGTTGCCATATCGATATTTAGATATATATGAAAATATATATACATATATATTTATGGTTGGTGAATTGAATAGACTAGTCTGGTTTCCATTTTGAAACTGCCCATAAACAACAAACAGTCTTAGAAGCCTTCGTATAAGTAAAGTGTTGAAAAATAGTGCAAAACAAGTGGGGAAAGATTATCTTTGGCGTGCCGAAGTTTTTATACTCTTTTCGAACCTTTAGGCACGAAATTTTCAACCGCCAGCTGCACCACCGAAATATTTAATGACGCATATCTTTGCTAATAATAACTGAATCGATTTGAAATTTTAAACATTGATAAATTATAAGTATGTTCAAGTGTACAAGGAAATTTAAGGCGATGGCTTTGATAAGATCGGATATATGGCCAAAACCGACTTCAAGTTGTATAGCAGCCATAAGATATAGTGGTCCGATCCGCCCGGTTCTGACCAATGTGCTGTCCCGTTAAATAATAGGTGTCTGTGCAAAGTTTCATCACGATAGCTCAAAAACTGAGGGACTAGTTTGCATACATACAGACAGACAGACGGACGGACATGGCTAGATCAATTTGTTTTCTCATTTTAAGCATACTGTCAGTATCTACACGACGCTTCCTTCTGTGCATTACAAACTTCAGCACAAACTTAATATACCATTTACTTAGTTACTTATTAACAGCCAAATATTGAAGAAAAAATGGCATTTTTGCTGCAGCAACGTATTTGAAATGAATCAACTAATTGCGTATACGACTTTATCAGCTTGAACACAAGAACTGCTCTAACTTACCAGAGTTGTGATAGACAGGATATAAGGACTGATATATATAAAGATTTCCAAAAAATTTAAAAATTGTGACCAGAGCGGCGCACAGAAAAACTACAAAGAGACATCAAATTTCCTTTTAAAGTCAACCCAAATATTCGACATTATTTGCTTATATTTAAGATATAGTTCATTTACGTAGCTGAGCTGCTAAAGTCGCCCCGAAATCTTCGACTTTCGCACCTGAAATTGCAATATGCTGTTGCACGGCAATTTGCGGTCCATTTGCTCTTGGCCACTTGGCCTTGCCACTCATGTTAATTTTTATGACGTACTTTAAGTGAGCCATAAAATAAAAAGCGAGCAGCCCCACCGAGAACGCAGAGGTGTTGTTGGATGGGGGGTGCGGAAGGGGGGCTGTTCGAGGTAGGTTATCGCAGTAACAAATTAAAATGTATGACCAACCCATTGAGGCTAGGAAAAGGGATGTCGATGTCGCTGTCGCTGTGGTTGTGCTTTGTGGGACAAGGTGAACACTGAACACTGAAAGCCAAACGTTGACGCGTTGTCCGAGTCCGAGTCCGAGTCCGAGTAATCGACAACGGCGTCAACGTCACAGGTAAAACACAGGTAAAAACTCGCCGTGTGGTCGTCAACGTCAACAGGCCAAAGCCAAACTTGTTTGTAGTGGTTCAGGCTGTAGCCTGTAACCCACCAGCCCCCTTTCACCCCCCCTCTCCACCCCTTCACCAACACAAACCACTTAAATACAGTAATCGCACGAACATTAAAAGAAACTTCAACTCTACGAGTTCTCATTTCTGACTCTCTTCATTTGCGCAACAAAAGCTAACAAATAAATAAATTACTGCATTCCATCATGTTTTATTATGTACATATTTTTTATAATTTATATATAATGTATTTACATAGATATAATTGTGTAACAATTATAAATTATTTTTTTTATTTTATTTAATTATTTTTTTTCTCAATCCTGGCCAACTTTTCAAGTTTAAAAAAAAAAATACAATAAATATTGACATAACTTTCTTTGTTTTTATTTTCAACTAAATCTTATAATTTTATGTTTAATTTCCTGTAAGTTGTAATATTCATTATTTTCCTGTGTTGACTGTTTTTGGTTGACATTAAATAAACGAATAAAAATACAAATATAAATAATATAATCACAATGAAATTATATGATTTAACATGATTACGATTTTTAGCATGCTGACTAACGACAAATTTGTTACTGTTATTGTTATTGTTATTATCAGTATTATCATTATTATTGTTATTATTATTATTATTATTATTATTGTTATTCTTATTATTCTTATTACTATTGTTATTATTATTATTATTATCGCTATTATTACTATCTTATTTATATTATTAGTGATTATATGCTATTGTCTAAAAGTTATTATTTAATTTATTTTTTTTTCAAATGGTTTTCCTTTTCGAATCTTATCAATTTAGAGTGTCTTTGTCCTTAGTGTTTTCCAATTTTTTTTTTTGAGTATTAACAAACATAACTCTTTCACAACTTAATTTAATATCAATAACAAATTGTTTAAGTATTTATTAGTATTATACAAGTAGCATCAATTAACAAATAATAGTCATAAAATTTTAAAATAAACAAATATGATATTAATGAAAAAATAAATAAATGAAAATGAGAAATTTATAAAACCTAGGAAGTGAAATTCATTTTTTTTTTTGCTCTAAATATATTTTGAATTTAGATTTGCCGTATAGTAATTATTTTTCCCTAATCGACTGTCAACATAAATGAAAAGGCAGCTTACAGTTGTGGCTTGACAACTATAATTATATAGTTTTGAGTGGTTTGAATTTCCTGACATATTGGTTTAGTCTTGGCTACCAAACCATAGCAACATGATCTCAAAAGCAACAGTTGCGATTTAGGTCATAGAAAACAATGATTATATTTTCGAGAAGTTCGAGTTTCAGAGCGACTACTGTACTGCCAAAAGCCACAGCATCAAGTTGTGTTTTGCTGCCCCCCCCCTGGGAGTTCCCCACATCTCCCAGGGTGGGGGTTAGCTGTGTTAGGCAGCTGTCAGGGTTGACAGCTTTGCGGTATTCATTTAGAATGCATGTGCACTTGATGGCGACAGGTTGAGGCTGGCTGCCACGCCCCTTCGGTTTGCCCCGCCGGCCGCATTTACCCTTTCAAATATTGACAAATTTTTGACAAGCGCATAAAGCAAATGGCAAATATCTTATGCTGACATCACAACTAATGTTGTTGTTGAGCTGCGTTGGTTGGTTTTAGCTTATAGTTGTTAGCTTTTAGTTGTTGGCTTTTAGTTGATAGTTGTTGGCCTCAAGTTCGGGGCTGCTGCCTTAATTAAGAGTCTCTAATAAGCCAAATCTTAGGCAAAGTTACAAAACTGGGTCATCATATACAATTTTACACTGCAACTCCTTGGCTCCGTGGCTCCTTGGCTCCTCGGCTCCAGGTCGCGTTGGCAACGCACTAACGCCAGAGAATTCATGAATGCCTGAGAGCGTTTTTGGCCGTCTACTAATAAGGCACTAACTACAGCAACAACAACAACAACAACAGCCTGGGCACAAAAGGACCTGTCGCTGCTGTGTAGCTTGAATTTTAATGAAATTAAAGATTACTGAGCTCAACAACAGCAAACAACAACCCAGAGCAACATCATCAACATAAGTTAGAACAACAAAAGCAGAGCACACTTCAAGGGGCAAAGGGGGGAGGGGGGGGCGTGGTTGGGAGTGCGTTTTCCATGTTCGAGCGTAATGAGGAAATGAGAATAATTTTATAGCAAGGCAAAGCTGCTTCTTTTCTTGCTAACACAAAAGTTGCATTCACCTGCTTTTTATAATTGGACCTACTAAACTGATATGGACTCCGATTGTTATTGAGTTACCTGATTTGCATACTCAGTCGTGATTGCTTTCGATCTTGAGCGCTTCACTTAGCTGCACTTACTTAACTTTTTCCAACTAAATGCATAAGATATAATACCTATCAGTATCGCTTAATTCCTAGAATGCTCATCTAAATCTGCTTCAGGAATAACATTTGTTATGATAGAAATACTTGACTCAGACATTTTTATGGTATCTGCTTACGATTGTTTTCAGATTTCTAACTAAGCAGAACAGGGGGTACTTAAAGAGAAAATCTCAAATACTTTACCTAGATGAAACTGATTAGCCCTATTAATAGACTTTGAAAGTCCTTCTGAGAATTTCAATTGTCTAAACTAAACGGAATTTGAGATTCGAGGACATTTATTCATAGTTTGTCCTCTAGATTAGGTAAACAATTAAAGTGTATGCACTTTTCAAATATAATAGTATATATAAGCTTTAACAGTCCACTGAAGTTTAAGGCACAGTTCTGAAAACCAAAAGACGAAACCTTTTGCTTTCCACAATTAGTATAACCCATAGAAAAAGTTAATACAGGGTGTTTAATTTGTTCCGCCAAAACTCAGGCTTGTCAATTGCCTTTTAAAGATTTCAAGTTCTTATCTGTTGTCGAATCAAGCTAGATGTCATTTAGTCATTTAGAGCTAAAATATGTGATTAGCCTCAATGTATAACAATTTTAAATTTTATTTAAAAATTTTTGATTCTATCCTTCAAATGAAAAAAAAAAAAAAATGTAAACAATCAAACATAAAGCAAAAAGAAGTATAACAAGTAAGAGTGCTCTAGTCGGAAGTGCCCGACTAGAAGATACCCTGAACAAAGTTCTTACATACATTCATACTTTCCTATCAATGCACACACATACTGCAAGCAGTGCAAGCAGTTGAAGCAGGCTAACTTCTTCACAAGGCCCCACACTATGGAAAGGTAAATCATAAATAGCTTCTGTGTTTAGTGTACGATCTTTGTGAAAATGGGCCATCAAGCCAAATTGCAAGGCCTTGAAATATGAGTGTTTTTCACTTTTGGGGAGATGGGGGTACAGTATTCCAAAAGTGAAAATTGTTGTACATGTGTGTGCTATTTGAGACCATAGATACCTTTAGCTCTTATAACTTACCTGACCAAAAAACTCAGGTCTGAAATCGAAATATATCGATTAGTTTCGAGCGGGTGGAGCTATCGACAAAAGGAAACAAACTTGTACTGTCCTTGGACTACGAGAACTTATACGGGCAGACGGACGGACATGGCTAGATCGAGTCGGCTGTTGATACTGATCAAGAATACATATATACTTTATATGGTCGGAGTTGCTTCCTTATGCCTGTTACATACTTTTGCACAACACCAGTATACCCATTTTACCCATTTTAAATGGGTTCAGGGTATACAAATATTTCAATTGAAAACAAAAATAGTAAACAATATTTTGAAAATAATACTAATTTAAAGATAATAATTCGAACGCATTATGTTGTCCTGTCCTGTCGCAGCAAGCACAAATTCCATTTCACATCCAACATATCCTTCAAAAATACTGAAATCCCAAAGCTTTGCATGTGCTGCCAAATTGTAACTAATCACATTGTGCATTGTTCTGACGTCAAAAGGATCTGGCTCTTCATGTGTTGCAGTGGCTTCTGTATAATTACTATTGGTTAGTTTCCACATAAAAATAACACTGTAATCTGACAATCGCAACACATTGTCGGCATCTGCATCTGCGTCTGGGCGAGTGCAGATGAGTGAGGCTTATACATAGATAATTGGTTCGGTAGAGCCGCAGTGAAGCCACAGGAGAGTGGCATTGTCAGTGAATTAAAGCCACATGTTCACATGTCCACATTTCCACATTTGCACATATTCAGTTATCCAAATATCCAGCCATGCATTGCATCAAATTGCGCATACGACCCGTTCGATGCGGCTGCTTGCAAATCCTTTCATAATTAATTGCAAAACTTGCGCACGATTTGCACAATTTCTGCATAAATGCACTAGCAAATCAATGTGATTAGATACGCAATGGCGAAGAGTGGTTGAGTGGGTCTGTTAGGAGTTGGGCATTCAGGCAAGCTGAAGACAAAAGACTTAAATACAGCTTATTCCGGTTGTAAGTTTACTTGTCTTCAATTTATTGGGCATATTTCCGAATGTTTTGAGCATATTTTTTGAGTGGAATCTATTTCTAAGATATTGCTGGAATTTAATGGAAATTTATACAGAAATGTTCAATTGTTGGATGTTGCGTTTTCATGCGAAACTATTATTTTGGTAAATTTTTGTTATACTCTTTTCGAAGAAAATAGTATATTAAGTTTGTCCTGAAGTTTGTAACGCATAGAAGGAAGCGTCGGAGACCCCCAAAAGTTACTGCCAGTATGCTTAGAATGACAAAACAAATTGATCTAGCCATGTCCGTCTGTCTGTCTGTCTGTCTGTCTGTCTGTATGTATGCAAGCTAGTCCCTCAGTTTTTGAGCTATCGCGATAAAACTTTGCATAGACATTTAATATTCCAGGGGACAGCACATTGGTTGGAGCCGGCCGGATCGGATCACTATATCTTATAGCTGCCATACAACTCGAAGTCGGTTTTGACCATATATCCCATGTTTTAAATTCTATCGCGATGAAACTTTGCACTGACACTTATTATTCAAAAAGACATCACATTAGTTGGAGCCGGCTGGATCATATCACTATATCTTATAGCTGCCATACAACTCGAAGTCGGTTTTGGCCATATATCCCATGTTTTTAAAGCTATTGCGATACAACTTTGCACAGATACTTATTATTTAAAGAGACATCATATTAGTTGGAGCCGGCCGGATCGGATCACTATATCTTATGGCTGCTATACAACTGGCAATGAATTAAATATTCTTAGAACAAAAAAAAAAATGTTACGCGACAAAACGATATTGTACAGCTTATGAAATTTCAGTGGTGCAGTTGGCAGAGTGAAAATTGCCTATAGGTTCGAAAAGAGTATAAAATCTTCGGCACGCCGAAGATAATCCTTCCCCACTTGTTTTTATTTGGTTTTCTCTTTGTTAATAAATTAAAATTTAAATATAAAGCATTTTATATTGAGTGGCTGCAAAAGGAGCGTATTTCTTTCATATCTCTATTATTATATAAATATCTAAGTACCTTTCATTCTTTGTCTTGTTGTATAAAGTATATTTTGCCTTATGTTTAACTAAATTCTTCGCTTGTTGCGACTCTTTGCAGTGCCATATGCAACCGATAAGACTGTGTGAACTGGTCAAGTGGTCAACAACAGCAACAACAACAAACAGCAGCAGCAGCAGCAGCATCAACAATAGCAAGAACAAACAACAATAAATAAACAAACCAACCAACCAACCGACAAACAAACTAACAACAAACAAACAAACAAACAAACAACAAACAGTTGAAGCAGAAGTTAACTCAAAAAGTTCTCGTCGCCGCGTGTGTGTGTGCGTGTGTGGATGTGTGTGTGAGTGGTCGTGTGTCGGTGTGTGTCGGTGTGTGTGTGCGTGTGTGTGTGTGTGTGTGTGTGTGTCGTTAGTGCTCTAAACAAAATGGCGGGCGGCGAGCGCAGCCAAAATGCAGCGCTGCTCAGCAACGTCATCGCAACGATGCATCTCTAAGCGAATGCCCAAAGATCGAACGAAAGCACACCGAGCGATAGCAGCCGAGAGCAAAAGAGAGCAACAGCGCGGCAAGAAGAACAAGAGCAGGCGGCAATCAGGCAGCCACTTCCATCCATCAACTGTCCAGCTGCAGCGTTCCAGCGTTCCAGCGCTCCAGCGTTCCCGGTGCCAGTTCCAGTTCCAGTCATCGCGGGGCGGCGACGCAACCTAGCGATTAGGCAACAAAATGCCTGGCGGACGACGTGGACTGGTTGCGCCGCAAAACACATTCCTCGAGAACATCATACGGCGCTCCAATTCGCAGCGTAAGTACAGAGCAAACACAATCACAGTCCCAACTATGTTGGACAGTGTACAGTGCAGAGAATCTTCTTCTTCTCCTAACCGTTAGCGTCATCTAGGCGTTCCAATTTTAAATAACTGTTAGCTATCTTCATTCACTTATGTTCTGCATTCCTCTTTGAGTTCCTCTTTGGCTGTGTGAGCTCAGTCAGTCCCGAATTAACATTTTAGCAAATACACTGAAACAAAACATTCAGCTCAAATCAAATCGACTAGATACAGTCAGAATACCAAAATGCAATGGAAAGTCAAATGAATGATTCAAAATAATAATAAAATTAGTAGAAATTTAAATGTAACATTAGTTTAACCTAAATAATCTAGGGACA
Organism: Drosophila flavopinicola; assembly: GCA_035042425.1. NCBI lineage: Eukaryota > Metazoa > Arthropoda > Insecta > Diptera > Drosophilidae > Drosophila > Drosophila flavopinicola. Next base: position 28,518 of record JAWNLL010000453.1, on the reverse strand, counting down.
TTTAAAATGTACATTGGTCAAAAATTTGCTGACAGGAATGTGGGAAAACTCAGATGAAAAAATACCGAAATCAGAGCAATAAAATTAGTGTTAATATAGCTATAACATTTCGAAAAATCAGTATAATTAAAATTTGATGAAAACAATTAAAAATGAGAGAGAGAGAGAGAGAGAGCAAAGATTCGAAATAGTAATTGTAGCATTGAAAAGATAATGAAAAGAAAGAGAAGCCAAGAGATTCAGTCACGAAACATTTTAAATGAATACAGATCAGTAAAAAACCCAAGCACAGGGGAGTTTTTATACTCTGATACCGAAGGTACTCATAGTATATTGGTTTTGTCGAATGTCCGTCAGGCCGTCCGTCTGTCCGTCTGTCCGTCTGTCTGTCTGGATGAACGCGCGTATTTCCGAAACGATATTAGATAGACTCTTGAAATCTTTTGCGTTATGATTATAGCTATCTGCTTCAGATCAAGTTTATTCCAAATTTATGCCACGCCCACTGGGAGGCTGGCAAATCGATAACATGTCGATACACCTCAAATCACAAATCGATTAAACGTGAATAACTCCCACAATTTTGAAGCTAGAGTAATCAAATTTGGTAGGTATATTGCTGGTGACCTCCCGAAAAAATTGGATCCTAGGTTAATCGGCCACGCCCATTATAACGCCCACCAGCCCCCCTCCAAAATTAATTTGAAATGCTTATATCTCCCGCAGTTTTAGAGCTAAAGTCACCATATTTGGAATATATATTACTGGTGACGTCCTCTACAGATTACAGAAACAAAATTTTGACCACGCCCACTCCCGCCCCCGTAATCGCGAAAATCGATATACATGAATGCACAATTCGATAACACGTGTATATTTCCCGCAATTTTGAAGCTAGAGTCCCCAAATTTGGAATTTAGACTAGGGCTGACCAGCCCAAAAGATTGCGTCCTGGATTTTCCGGCCACGCCCACTAGAACGCCCCCAGCCACCCCGCCCCCACGAAACACGGAAGCCTATATCTCGCACAGCTTAAGAGCTAGGGCCACCAAACTTTGAGGGTAGACTTCTGGCCAAGTCCTCTAAAGATCGGACAAAAATTTTGGGGCCACGCCCCGCCCCGCCCCCAAAAATCGCGAAAATGTATATCTTCCACAGTTTTAAAGCTAGAGTCACCAAAATTGGAGGATAGACTTATTGTCAGCCCCCTAAAGATCGGCAAAAAATTTTGGGGCCCCGCCCCCTCCCGCCCCCAAAAATCGCGAAAATTTATATCTTTCACAGTTTCAGAGCTAGAGTCATTAAACTTGGAAGATAGAATTCTGGTCAGCCCCTCTAAATATCGGTAAAAAAAAATTTGGGGCCACGCCCCCTCCCGCCCCAAAAATCGCGAAAATGTATATCTTCCACAGTTTTAGAGCTAGAGTCAAGAAATTTGTAAGATAGACTTCTTGTCACTCCCTCTAAAGATCGGCCAAATTTTTTGGGGCCACGCGCCCTTCCCGCCCCCAAAAATCGCGAAAGCTTATATCTTCCACAGTTTTAGAGCTAGAGTCAGCAAAATTGGTAGATAGACTTCTGGTCACCCCCTCTTAAGATCGACCATGCCCCTCCCGTTCCCAAAAACTTGGAATGCCGATTTCGGGTCACCCATTTTCTGTTCACTTGCTTTCAGCTGTTCTTAAAATGGTATCAGAGTATTACGCAGTCGGCTCCGCCCGACTGCAACGTTCTCACTTGTTTAAATTGGATTGCCGTCTTCTTCTTATAATAAAAAATGAAAACATGTTTCATATTTCTTTTGTTATTCTATGACAACTTATTTTGCAAGTCAATATTGATTTCAAATTGATTATCGCGAAAGTAGATCTTAGGGTTAAGATTCTTAATTCTAAAAGGAAAAATTCTTGAATTTGTTGTAAGTCTGCTTAAAAACTCACAATCTCTCTCCCTCTCTCTCTCTCTCTTTCTCTCTGTTGGTTTTATATTTAAAAATTTAAAGGACATAAGAATTGTTTCAACTTTAAGTTATGTTAAGAATATGGTGTTCAAATTAAACTATTTTGGAAGAAGTTTTGAATGTAGCTAAAAAAACCAAACCTAATATCATTGACATACAGATTTAAATTTCAAATATCTAGAGAACTATAATTTATATTTATAAATTCTATTATTAATTATTAATTTATATTATCACATACATTAGCTTTCCAAGTTACATTGCCTAACCAAATGAATCAAACTATGTATGTTTGTTAATACTATATATTTTATTTGTCGAAATAACTGTTTGAAGGATATTTTTTATGCTTTTCGCTATTCTAATGCTTTTAAACACAATTTTCGCAATTGAAAATTATAAGCTATTAAAAAAGCAAGCAATTAAATATGTTTCAAATTTCAATGCGTGCTTCTCAAGCAGATTGTGCCGATTGATACAAGCTGCAATGTATTGTCGGACATATATATATATATATATAAATATATAAATATTTCAAGTACTGTATATATACATATATATATGTGGTCGATCAGGACATCCGACTTATGCAACTGAACATTTGATTAACTGCCGAGTCTTTTCTAAAACAGTGTTTAGACCCTGAATAAATACCCATTCTAAGAGCAGCGCTGTTATCTTCAAATCTGTCAGCTTCTCAATCTGAATCTGAGATAGAGCCTTATTTAACTTGAACCGCCTTTGTAACGCTCATATCATATATATGCATATATGCATGATGTCTATGTATGTATATATATATATATATATATGCAGCTAGTCCACATGCCACTTTTGACGAGCTTAGCTCAAATACTTGTTGAATTAGGACACCGCACTTCTCGGTATGGATCCTTGCGGCTCACAGGAAATGTCCTGGCACGCGCGCACACACACACACACACACACACACACACACACACATAGAGAAGTCCAGGTACAGTCGGAACATGGCATTCCTCTAACAACTGAGCACTGCCATTCCCATTTGTGGTCAGCTGTGGGCAAAAGTTCTGTGGTTGCCCATCGGGATGTGGATGGGAATGGGAATGGGAATGTGGATGGGGATGGCGCTGGTCAAAGCCAATGCCAGCAGCATGTGAAATGATGTTCCGTTAAGTTGTCAACGCTCACAGCTTCAGCCTCAGTCTGACACCTCTGTGTGTGTGTGTGTGTGTGAAAAGGCTGAGTGCAGGGGTATTCCAGGGATGGGGGAGGGGAGATGGAGGCAGTGGGTGGATCGGGACTGAGCACACACGCATGCCAATGGCAGCCGCTCTATAAATAGATGCGACGCGCCGTTTCCCGTTTCCCCCCGTTCACCTTTCCACACACACACTTCGCCCCACTTCGGCTGACACGTCGATAGCGGGTCGGTATCACCTCTGGGCCAATTAAAGCGGCGGCAGCAACCTGTTGACCAACTGAACATTGGATGGGAATGGAATGGATACAGTAATTGAAATATAATAAGTAACCGGATTGTGAATAGGAATAGCAGTGTGTGCTGAAATTGTAATATGGATGGGAATTCTAATTAACAAGTAAATAAATAGGATTACAAATATCTGAGTGCGACTAGAGATTGTGCATAGAAATTGTAATGTAGATGGAAATAATTATGTATATTATTTATACTGAAGTTTGTAATGCATAGAATGAAGTGTCGGAGTCAACACCGTTTAGCACAACACTGACAAGCTCGATTAAAGTTGAAAGCTAACTTGCACTTGGCTTTATTTACTCGTATACACTTGTACACTCAAAGTATTCAATGACGTATATCTTTGCTGTTTATGACTTAAGCACTTTGCAATTTTTAGCATGGATGAGTCATAAGGTTGTAAAAGGAAATGGATGGCGATAGCTTTGAAAACATGAGATATGTTCCCAAAACCAACTTCCAGCTGTATGGCAGCTATAAGATATAGTAGTCCGATCTGGCTGGTTTCGACCAATGTGCTGTCACTCTGAATAACAAGTCTCTGTGCAAAGTTGCATTACGATAGCTTAGAACTTTAGGGACTGGTTTGAATACATACAAACATACAGACAGACATGTCCAGATCAATTTATTTTGTCATCCTAAGCGAACTGAGGCAACTCTTCCGACGTTTCTTCGGAAATTAATAGGTATGTGAAAAGCGGTAAGTCGATGTCTTGCTTGAAACGTTTTACGTTTCCCTCAAGCGATATTGACCATGCCACGACCTGCTCACATATCCTGCATGCAAACACATATCAATTACATAACCCAGTTTTGAGCAACCGCACAACGGAAACATGGCATGTTACACAACAGAACAACATAACAGCAGCAGCAGCAGCAACAACAGCAACCACAAGATAATAACAATTGTAGGCAAAGCGACAGCAACAAGCAGATAATTAACAGACTGAACAAACTCAAGCGCTGAACAAAGCACAAAACACAAAGCAGGCGCAACCACCCAACCACCCAACCACCCGACCACACAGCCAACTAGATGGTATTTATGCAGCTGTTACAGTTGCAGTTGTTGTTGCTGTTGCAGTTGTTGTCTGTCAAATCATTGCGCTAGCAACACAACAGCAACTGTCTGTCCGAGCAGCTGACTAACGGTTATGTTTCGGTTGCATGTTTGCTGAAAACTGTTTTAATAGTTTTGTTGCCTGTAAATAATCGGGGACTGTGGCACTGCAAACATTATAACAAATGGAATGGTCAATGAGCTCAAACTTCTTGTGCACTTGCTAGAAACAATCTACTACTTAATATTATGTGTATTTATTTATTTATTAACTTATTGCTAAGCTAACCTAGTGCTGTAAGATTAACTTAGTACTTATTTTAATAAGCAATGCTTTCTCGCTTAGAGCTTAACATGATAGCTGTCAAGCGGTTGCTGTTGGTGTTACCACACGCTTAACATAACTGGTTAATGTTAGCATACGCTTAACATAACTGGGCAATAACATTAACCACATGCTTAACATAACTGGCTAATGTTATCATACGTTTAACATAACTGGGTAATGTTATAGCATACGCTTAATATAACTGGTTAATGTTAGCATACGCTTAACATAACTAGGCAATAACATTAACCACATGCTTAACATAACTGGCCAATGTTAGCACATACTTAACATAACTGGGTAATGTTATAGCATACGCTTAACATAACTGGGTAACGTTATAGCATACGCTAACATAACTGGCTAATGTTAGCATATGCTTAATATAACTGGGTAATAACATTAACCACACGCTTAACACAACTGGTTAATGTTAGCATACTCTTAACATAACTGGGTAATGTTATAGCATACGCTTAACATAACTGGTTAATGTTAGCATACGCTTAACATAACTGGGTAAAAACATTAACCACACGCTTAACAGAACTGGATAATGTTATCATACGCTTAACATAACTGGGTAATGTTATTGGATACGCTTAACATAACTAGTTAATGTTAGCATACGCTTAACATAACTTGGCAATAACATTACCCACATGTTTAACGTAACTGGCCAATGTTAGCACATACTTAACATAACTGGTTAATGTTAGCACACGCTTAACATAACTGGCTAATGTTAGCACACGCTTAACATAACTGGTTAATGTTCGCACAGGCCAACATAACTGGCTAATGTTAGCACACGCTTAACATAACTGGCTAATGTTAGCACACGCTTAACATAACTGAGTAATAACATTATCCACACGCTTAACATAACTGGCTAATGTTATAGCATACGCTTAACATAACTGGTTAATGTTAGCATACGCTTAACATAAATGGGCAATAACATTAACCACATGCTTAACATAACTGGCCAATGTTAGCACACGCCTAACATAACTGGCCAATGTTAGCACACGCCTAACATAACTGGCCAATGTTAGCACATACTTAACATAACTGGTTAATGTTAGCACACGCTTAACATAACTGGTTTATGTTCGCACAGGCCAACATAACTGGTTAATGTTAGCACACGCTTAACATAACTGGCTAATGTTAGCACACGCTTAACATAACTGGGTAATGTTCGCACACGGCCAACATAACTGGCTAATATTAATATTAGCGGGCGACAGCAGCTTAATATATCAATATTTTGTTGGCACATATCAATCGGATTTTTTGCCATGCTCATTTCATAGAGAGGTCTACTTAAATTAGTTCATTCAAGAGACCTTTTCAAGACCGTTGTGTGTCAATCACGTGGGTGTATCAAGTGATTGAAACGCAAGGCGAGGCGAGCGGGGGTGGCTATTTAATAAGCATATTTTTTCTATATTCATAGGGAGAGGCCAGAGACTTGAGCGCTTCGAAAGTCGAAGTCGGATTACTGAGCAGCCAAATCAGACATTAAGCCTTTTTCAAAAGGATTTGCGAAACGAGCAAAGTGAATGCCGACAAAAATAAAAGCAGCGGGGCAGGCAGACAGAGATAATGGGCAAAGCTAGTTGATGGGCACTGCAAAAAGATCTGACTACCTCACATTATATTCCGTTTTCTTTTCTTTTTTCCTTTTTTTTTTTTTTGCTTGAACGACAAAAACGGTAAGAGCGTAAAGTGAAAATGCCATAAAGGAAATGCACACAGACGCAGGAAAATGGAGGACAGCACAAATGCTGCTGCTAGTTGAGGATAAGGATAAGGCTAAGGATGTGAATGTGGATGTGAATGTGAATGATGAAGAGACTGCAAAATAAGGAAGTGTCGCATATTAAGGCGAGCAAATTGCGTTAGGGAAAGTGCTGCCTTAGTTTCCAATGTGATTTTTATGCCGAAAGACCAAAACAGAAAATAGACGCAAAACAAAATCGCTGAAAGTCGAACGAAAAACGAGCCACATTCGCGAGCCTTAAGCAAATTCCAAGTTTTATATAAGAGTTTAGGGGCACAATACACTATGCACCTACAGTTTCTGCACATTTCGAATAACTTAGGCCGTAACTCAGCACTGAAAGCAGACCCCCCCCCACTTCTCTCCTACTCTGTGCAATGCCACACTTTCAACTTCCTTCGCCGTATTGCTTGGGGCTACTTCGCAGTTTTTCACTCTACCCCCACTCTCTCTCGCTCCTGTGCTACCCGCTGGTAATTCAATGAAGGATAAACAAATGTGAGCTGTTCTCCCTGTACCCCTTACCCTCTACACCCTACTCCCTACTTCCTACCCCCGTACCACATCTCCCGCTTCCCGCCTTCATGCATTGTGTTTACGTGTGTGCTTTTCTTTTTGTGTGGCCCAACTCGCCCCGAAAAGCATTTGCATATCCAATCGCGAGACTTCGGAGCTGGCACATTACGTATACGCAGCCTGTGCCGTCTCGGACAGCTCGACCGTTTCGTTTGGACGGTTTTTCAATCATGCCTTGCCCCCCTCAACCCCCTTTTACTACAGCACCGCTGTTTGTTTGGGTCGATTGGTTTTGTGGAGGCGTTTTTTCGGGCCACGTTAACAAATCGTTGGAGCCATAAACAAAAGCCTCGCAGGCGCCCATGATTAACAGCCCGGCCCCACCGTTCAACTGAGCAGCATAGCGAAAATTTGCACAATATCTTTAATACCATAATATATTATAATAACAAACTTATTAACGAGCCACTCAGCCACCGAGGCAGCCACTCATCCTTATCTGCCCAAGTCCAGTGGCCACGTGTATTGACACGTTTGAGGCAAACAAAAACAACAAAAAACAAGTGGAGAAGGATTATCTTCGGCGTGCCGAAGATTAAATACTCTTTTCGAACCTTTAAGCAATTTTCCCTATTTTTCCGTGACTGCTTATTTAATTCGCAGATATTAATGTCGCATACATATACCCCTACATATAAAATAAAATATATAAAGGTATTCATGTAAACACGTTTCACTATCCGCAGCTCGTGGACGCGTCCCTTAGCATTCATAAGTGCTACCGAATTGAACAATAAACAAGTTTCAGTTTTTCCAAAAAGTCAAAACTACATTACATATGTATACTACAATATACATACCAAATTTTGTGCCTGTTGCTCTTATACCTTTCAATTTAGGAAATTGAAAATAAATGAATTTGACTACAGCTATTATATATTTGAAAAGAAGAATAAGAAAAAATGAAAATAAATTACCAGTCGCCGCTGGTCTTGAACCCGGGACCTCTCGCTCACCAGTTCGCAACTTTACCCCTTACGCCACAAGCCGTTTTGATGATCGCTGACAAAATCCCTTGAAGAGCAGACTGTCAAAAGCTTTCTTGTTTTGCTTTTTACTGCTTACACCAAGCAGTTTTAAAAATCGCTGACAAACTCGATTTATACTGAGCTTTTGTTTTTTCGCGTTGCATTGTTTTTGTTCTAAGCCATTGAAAGCAAATCAATTGGATAACAGTTATTATATATTTGAAAAGAAGAATAAGAAAAAATGAAAAAAATTACCAGTCGCCGCTGGTCTTGAACCCGGGACCTCTCGCTCACCAGTTCGCAACTTTACCCCTTACGCCACAAGCCGTTTTGATGATCGCTGACAAAATTGCTTGAAGAGCCGACTGTTACAAATTTCCTTGTTTGGTTTTCCTGCAACCTGCAGCAACTCGCGTTTGTCAGCATTTGTTTTTTCGCGTGGCATTGTTTTTGTTCTAAGCCATTGGAAGCAAATTAATTTGATTACAGTTATATATTTGAAAGGAAGAAAAAGAAAAAAGTATTAAATTAATAATCAGTCGCCGCCTAGACTCGAACTTGCGAGACCTTGCGAAACTTGCGTTCGTTAGCGCGGCTCTTTACGCCCTACGCCACAAACCGTTTTGATGATCGATGACAAAATACCTTGAAGAGCAGACTATCAAAAGCTTTCTTGCGCTTGGCTTTGTTTGCTCATATGCACCTGTTTTTTCAAAATATTTAATGACGCATATCTTCGCTGTTTATGACTCAATCGATTTGCGATTTTACCCATTGATGAGTTATAAGGATGTTCAAGTGTACAAGGAAATTTAAGGCAATTGCTTTGAAAACATCGGATTTATGGCCAAATCCGACTTTGAGGTGTATGGCAGCTATAAGATATAGTGGTCCGATCCGGCCGGCTCCGACCAATGTGCTGTCCCCTTGAATAATAAGTGTCTGTGCAAAGTTGCATCGCGATAGCTCAAAAACTGAGGGACTAGTTTGCATACATACAGACAGACAGACAGACAGACAGACAGACGGACATGGCTAGATCAATTTGTTTTGTTTTTATAAGCATATTGGCAGTAACTTTTGGGGGTCTCAGACGCTTCCTTCTATGCGTTACAAACTTCAGGACAAACTTAATATACTATTTTCTTCGAAAAGAGTATAAACACACACACACACTTGTGCTGAGTTCGCCTTTATATGCCATATCGATTTGGCTCGATTTGTGACAGTATATATCGAAAATAGTTGATATAATCTGGAATTTTACCAAAGGGCAAAATAGTTGGACAGCTAGTTAAGTCCTTGCCTGACCCATTTGGGAATAATAAGCACACAACACTAACTTGTTGTTTCAACTCTTCTTATATGTCATATTCATTAGGTTCTTTCCGGGGCAGAACAAGTATAGAAAACAATAATTTTGTTGACACTCAACCTAACAAACTTTACATATTTTGCCCAAATGTATTCAAAGTTAGCGATTTTGTGTTATATATATAAACTTAGAGCAAACTAAGTCAAAAATGTGCGCTTTTTAACTTGATTTTCCTTAATAACTAAAAATGAGTTACTTTATGGAATTATTGGAAAAAAGCTTTTCCGTTCTCCAAATATAATTTTTTTTATTTATTGTCGACTATTGACAGTCGACACAAACAAAATGTATATTAAAATTATTAAATTTATATTAATTAGTAAGGGATATGCATACTTGATTTCTTATAAATTTGGGAAAATAGAAGGTTAAAAGCCCTCATGTTTTAGTTATACAAGAAAATAATTAAAAAGAAAAAAGACATGGGAAATTTGAAAAAAGTTTAGATTTTGAACTAATCACAAGAATGAAAGACCAAAGCAAAACAAATATATTTGGCATACAAATCGGATCAAATTTTACAAAATGCTGAGCTGGCAAAAAATGGAATTTGCTACTTAATTGCCAAAAGGCTAAATTGTAATGTAAAGTGGTATTGAATGTTCATCCGCTTTTAGAATATTTTGCTCTGAGCAGTTTAAAACTCAATTTAAAGTGCTGATTACAAAGATTTAAGTTCGTGCAGCAAAAAGAAGCACACCAAATTTAGCATCATGATATTTTGAGCCCAACTAGTTGGGTGCAGTGTTTCACATTTTGGCCTGAACTATGCAATATTCGATTTGCTGCCAATCACACACATACACACACACACACACACACACACACACACACACACACACACATGCACACAGCTAGACTAGTTTCTGTTTGTTGTTTTTACTGCAAACTCATTAAAGTCGAAATTGAGGCCAAAAGTTTTTCACACGCTGAACCCGAAACACGAGCCCGAGCCCAAAAGCGCCGAGTCATGCCCTGACCCCCAAGCACACACACACACACACACACACACACAGGACAAGCACCCTCTACCCTTCTCCCTCTCTCTGACTCTCTCTCTCTCTCTCTCTGTACTCACACGTTGGCAATGCTTGAAAATTGTGTTGTCGCCTTTGCGGTGCGCCTCGCACGTTTATCTCGTCCTGGCCACGCGCTGTTTGATCTTCGTCAGCAGCCACTGGCAACAACAACAACAACAACAACAACAACAACAACAACAACTACAACATCAGGAACAATGTGGCCAAAAGTGTCAGCCACTCGTTTGACTTGCTGGCTTTGAAGTTTACCCTGCCAGCGACTTTTTATATATACATATATATTCTTTTTAATCGCATTTGGTTTTTTTTTTCCAGCTAATTTTGCGCTTTTGTGAATTTTGCTGCCGTGCAAAATGTTTGCTTGAGATTGTTCGTTGCTGTTGTTATTGTTGTTGTTGGCATTGTTTGTGTGTGGTCAGTCATTAGGCTGGGGCCAATTAGAAAAGGTCAATTTTTCTGTTTGCTTGCAGCTTACGAGGCCAAAGCAGAAACGAAAATTCGATTTCAAAGTGCTTCCAGATTGAGAGATGATGTTGTAATTTTGTGTTTTTGGTTTTTATACCCTGAACCCATTAAAAATGGGTAAAAAGGGTATTATGGTTTTGTGCAAATGTATGTAACAGGCATAAGGAAGCATCTCCGACCATATAAAGTATATATATTATTGATCAGTATCAACAGCCGAGTCGATCTAGCCATGTCCGTCTGTCTGTCTGTCCGTCCGTCTGTATGAACACACAGATATCAGAGACTACAAGAGCTAGAGACTTCATATTTGGAACATAAGTTCTCCTAATCCCGGGACAGATCAAGTTTATTTCATTTGATCGATAACTCATCGCATTCAAAAGTTATCGATCAATTTTGATTTTAGACTAGCGTTTTTGGGACATAACTTCAAAGTTATAAAAGCTAGAGACCCCAAATTTGGCATGTATAATCTCGAATAGCATACACATGTAACAAATATTTCACTTTTTGGATACCACCCCCCAAACCCCCCAAAAGTTCAAAAAACGCATTTTTGAAGGTACGACCTTGCAATTTGGTTTGGTCACACATATTATTGACAATTGTTTGCCCCAAAAATTTCAATAAGATCGGACAATAAACATAGAAGTTATTTAAGATTTAACTTTCCATTGTGTGGGGCTCAGCGAAAAAGCAAGCTAACTGCTTAAACCGCTTGCACTGCTTGTACTGCTTGTACTGCAGCATGTGTGTGCTTAGATTAGTATGAATGATTGTAAGGACTGGGTTCAGGGTATCTCGTAGTCGGGCACTCCCGACTACAGCACTCTTACTTGTTCTTACTTAACTGAATGCAATTCGCAAATTGAATGATCTCGAAATGTATATTGTGGGACAACTGAATGAGAATTGAAAAAGCTTTGATTTTTATTTGATGCTAAAAGAAATTACCAAAAACTAGTGGGAAAGGAAAAACCGACAGCTGTAAGATAAAATGGTCCGATCTTCGAAAAGAGTATAAAAATAAATATAATATAAATATAAATTTAAAGTTAAGTAATAATAAATAAAAATAAATATTTTATAAATAGAAAGTTATAATTAAATTTGAATATAGGTCGAAACAACAAATTTGAGTTAATTTGTGAGCCAAATGACAGCTTAATGAAAACCGGATGACAACCGATTGACAGCCGAATAATAATTGAACGACAAGCAAATGATGTTAAAATGAGATTTAAATGATAACTGATTAACACCTGAATAGACAGTAAATAAAAGAGACCTGAACGACAGACATGCATATCGATTGACAACGGACTTACAACTGAGCTCGAACTGACAGAGAATTTAATGAATAGAGAATGCGAACTGAATGTTCAATGAGTGACAACTAATTGAAAGCTGAATGGAGTTAAGAATGCATGACCGAATGGAGCCCAAAGGAGTGACAGCGTCTTGACCTCTGAATGAGAACGAAATTTTCGCTGGTTGAGCATTGCATTAGAGCTTAATAAACAAAACTGATTGAGCACTGGTCAGTTTAATTAACTTGCCACTAACTGATTGCACCTTGAGCTGAGTTGACCCGTAAGCCCGCAACTGTTCCATTCCTGCTGCATTCCATTCAGTTATTTTGCTTGTCCAAATATTTTCACTGTCGCGCATAAATATTTCAATGCGTGTGGTCCTGTGTATCCCTGTGGGCGAACTCCTGCTGTGCAGCTCACCCGTATCCGGACACGGTCAAGCAATCAGCAACCACCTTTAGCCAAATGCAACAAGCCCCGTGAGGCTGAACGTCTTTTGCAGGTGTGCGGGGTGCGTCGCAGCAGCAGTTTAACAATCGCAATTACGACACGGTGCGACACAACACGACACGACAGCCAACCCAGTGAACCACTGACCCCCTGACCTCCCCTGATCCTCCCCTGGCCGGCGGAGCCCGCTGGAACTCGCTGCAGCCCGACTGGGAGCCCTTCGGCTGCCCTTTGCCAAGCGAGCTATTGATTTTCCTTGGCTTGTTGTATTTTATTGTTGCTGTTGCTGCTGTTGTTGCTGTTTCGCTGTCACCGTGTAAATTAACGTCGACTGTAGCTGAGTGGGCTGAGGGTCTCGGAACACGTCGAATATGGCTTTTGGGGGGACAGCGGCTGCCTTCAAGTTTTGCCATTACACTTATCGATTTTCGGTGGGTTGCCCCTTTTGGCTTTGCCATTTGCATGTTGCTGTTGCTGTCGTTGTTCGCTTGCTAGTTGTTTATAATTGTTGTTGTTTCTGTGCCATTTGTAACCTTAGTGTTGCTTTGCTTTTGCTTTACTTTGCTTTGTGACACTTAACTTTTGACGTGGTTGCGTCTTTGATCCGTTTTTCTTCATTTTTCGGGTTGTGTTTTTTGTTTTTTTTTTTCGGCTTTTGCGGTATCCGGAAATAGGCGAGCGCGCTTTGCCTGCTTGGCTTAAGAAGGTCAAACGTCGCCGAAGTCGCGAGGAGCTGCAATAATAACGAAAGCTCGCCCTCGAATGTTGAGTTAACCCAACAGAGAACATGAAACATGGCCTAATGAGTTGGTTACTGCCCCGTAAATCATACGCCATGTGGGCCCAAGCACCCGCCATGCTTAGCACCTCCGCAAAGGGTCGCTCGTCATAAGATTTTGTTGATTTGACCTTTTGATGGGTTAGCGCACACGAACACACACACACACACTCACATTCCAGACAGCTGCGCCAGGCCACAGGAATACAAGTTTTGAGTGCGAGGTCGAGAGAGCATTTCGAACTCAGCTTCTATACTGGATCCAGCTGAGTAGCTGCTGAACAAGGCACTGAGCTCGAACGCTAAGCCTGGCCAGCATACCATTACCCTCTAACATTAGTTGTTCCTCTTTCTTAATAATTTATTGATGTAAAAGTTATAAATTAGTATTTTAAAACATAAATGGACTTATAGAAGACAAAAAATGTTATAGATCAACAATTAGCCTATGGCAAAAGCTCTGATCTCGTGGGCCAGATTTATTGGCACAATAGCCGCTCACAGCCATGCAAAATCAAAGATAACAATCACACACTGAAATCATATATATCATTAAAGAATTGGTAACTTAAGTTGTAACATCGGAAAACCTTATAAAGCTTCTGTCACTAGCTCAGCCTTTGAACCTATCTATAACTATAACTGACCCCATCCAACCACGAAAACTATCCCAGCCCTATCACTATTTCTCCGTAACCTAAATTACCCTCAATACTATCCCTACCTTACCCTCAACGCACACAGTACCTTCCATCCCTACCACCACCTGTTTGCCTACCTCACGCCCTGTTCCTCTTTCTGACTCCCTTACCCCATTCAACCTCCTAAGTGATCCCACCATGTAACTCCACCTTACCCTCAACGCACGCAGTACCTTCCATACACTCAATACCTCACTGCCTGTCTCTCTATCTGACTCCCTTACCCCATTCAACCTCCTAAGTGATCCCACCATGTAACTCCACCTTACCCTCAACGCACGCAGTACCTTCCATACACTCAATACCTCACTGCCGGTCTCTCTATCTGACTCCCTTACCCCATTTAACCTCCTAAGTGATCCCACAATGTAACCCCATCTTACCCTCAACGCACACAGTACCTTCCATCCCTTCGCACTCCTGTTACTCTACCTCACTCCCTGTCTCTCTATCTGACTCCCTTACCCCATTCAACCTCCTAAGTGATCCCACCATGTAACCCCACCTTACCCTCAACACACACCGACCTTTCTATCCCCACCTCTCTCCTTATCCCTCATTACACTCTAAGCCTATTTTCACACCCCAGCCAGCCGTACCTCACCCTCTAGAACGAGCCCACGCATTGAGCTTAACGTTAGCGCCCGACACCACCCCACCCCAACCACTATACTCCATCCCCCATCTTTACCTGAACCTAAACCCAGACCTTGGACCGCACCTTAAGCCCTGACATTCATAAGCGTTTGAATCAATTTCAAGCCTCGGGCGCTTCATATTGCAGTGGATCATTACAGGACTTCTCAATAATATCGACATGCGGTGCCGATTTAATTAGACAGCGGCAAGCAGCGGTCTCTATAAGTTGTAGGTAGGAAGCAACACTTAGCGTTAAATAAAATGCCATTTAAGACCTGCCCCCGGACCCAACATGATTATGAGGTTGGTCGGACAGACGGGTGGGGTCCCGCGCTCATCAAATATTAACAGCATGAGCTGCAGCAGCAGTTGGGCTGGAAGGGGAAGGGGAAGGGGAAGCGGCAGTGAGGTCGCTGGGGGCAGGGGGATTGCCAGTGGCTGCGGCTCTACCTTCTCCAACAGCTTGTGAGGCCAATCAAATTGGATTAAGTTGTTGCTGGCGCTTTTGTTTTGCTTGGTTTGTGCCGTTGTGTGGCCTGCAAATGAGGGGGTCATATGTGTGCTGCCAGGTGTTGCGAATGCATAAGCAGTCAAGGGGTGCAGGGGCAGCGGCAGGGGCAGGGGCAGAGGCAGGGGCAGGTGGGTAGACAGACTGTTTGCCGGCCTGTGGTTCACGATGAGGCCACATAAAAGCCAAAGACCCAAGTGCTCGCACTCATGAATACACTCATAATGATTTGCTCAAGGTCATGCTCCATCTGAAGATGCAGCTGCAGTCCGTGCATGCCCAGCGTACTCAATCCAAACTTTGAATAGCTCATGCATAATGGTCATCTGTTTCAGACAACACTCAATCAAGCAATTGCGTTCTGAGTAGAGTCGAAGCAAAGTGAATGCGAATGTGAATGCGAATGGCAAGGCATGAAGCGAATGTGTACAAAGGAGGAAATAAAGCAAATGTCACTCATAAACTTATGAATTTGGAATGATAGAATTGAAAACTGAAATCCAGAAACGCAAATTGGATCAAATGATTCAGAAAACTATGCACTTGGCAGCTAAAAGCCTGACACACTACATAATAACAAAGTTTAATCTTAAGGCTATGTGTCAATGATACTCAGCTTTTATTATTCAGTCTAATACCTTATGCCATTGATTTAATTTAAAACATAGGAATATTTATTTGTATCAATTTCGATATTTTGACAAAATTTAAAGCCAAAATGGTTTCTTAATAGTATAAAGGAATATGCGTCGAGACTTTGGATGGAGATGGGCGCGTGACGTGAGCGTGAATGTGAATGTGCGTGACATGAATGCTTCGAATGAATGCCGTGAATGTGCGTGATGTGACCAAAGTCGGAAAGCGCCGTGAAATGCGTGAATAACTGTAATCACGCAATTCACGAAAATCACGCTAATAGATACGGGAGCAATGCTTTCAGATTTAGCCCACACAATTTCTAGATCGAAAATTAAAACTCAAATATGATATATTTCTTCCATTTTCTTCTAATCCAAACAAATAGGAACAAAAATGCCATACAATTTGTATATATTTATTCATTTCGACAATACATTAGTTTAATTACAATAAATATGTTTTTCTGTCAATTATGTTAATGCTATTATTATTTATTTTCTAACTCTAAGCTCTCAAAATGAAGTCATCAAAATTCGCTTAGCTAGGAATGTTCTAGCAAAATGATTTGAGCAGCCATTAACTACTTTATAAATACTTGTGCATTATGCAAAAAGTATTCGCAAACTTTGTTTCGCCTACTTCATGAATACTTGTACACATTCACTCCAAGCCGCTTCAAACACTCACTCTTGTATTCACTGGTGCGTGACGTTACAAATCGCGTGTTTCTTCTCTTAGTTGTCGCTGCCAAAAAAAAAAGAAGCAAATAAAAGACCGCATAAAATGAAAAGGCAAAAAGGGGAAAAGCAAGTACACGCACAAGTAGTGACATTTACACACACACAAACACACATACACACACAGCGGCATGCGTGACAGCGTGTGTGTTTTGTGTATTTGTGTAGTTGCATTTGTGTTTGTGCGTTGCCTAATTTGGTTAAAGTATTGCATACTCTTAGGGGCGCTCGCTGCACGCAACGCGCACAAGTTGCCAAAAATGCAAAACAACAACAGTTCACACATACACCAAAACACAAACGTACACACACACACACACACACACACATATACTTACGCACAACACTGACGCTTGCAGCGGCAACTGAGGAAAGTTGCTGCTTGAATTTTGCTGTTGCTGCTGCTGCTGCTGCTTCTGGCCAAAAAGTTTACGCAATCAACTATTTTTGAGCTGGCGGCAACGGAGGCGGGAGGCGTGGCCATAATATGGAGCCAACAGACTCGGGCACCCACACACTAACACACACACACACACACGCACACTTGTGCACACACAAATGATAATGAGGCATGAGGCAAATGAAACGAGGACAAAACTTCAGCAAAAGCTGCGAAGCATGAAAACCAATGGCGCCGCATGTGTGCGAATGTTTGCTTGTGTTTGTGTGTGAGTGTGTGTGACCAATTACACATAAACAGTCACCCACATATAAACACACACACACACACACACAATTCAAGCGAAATGGCAATAATTTGAGTTTCTGGTTACCAAATGTAAATGATGACTCTCTGATGTGACCTGACGAGGCCCCTTTTTAGCCCCCTGAGTGGGCGTGGCACTGGCTGCACGAAAACACAATTGACCTTGAGTTCGCAAATGGTAACTGCAAAAACAACAACAACAACAACAAGTCCGAATTGGCCAAGTCATAAAGTAGGCTGAAAAACAAAAACAGTCCACAAATATGTTGGCCAAGTGGCTCAAAATGCTTCAAAGTTAAAATTGATTTTAAGCGAAGGACAAGTTTTATTTATTGCCGAAGGATATCTAGCTAAATTAGATTGTTTTTCTCCATTTTAAGTGCAAATCAAGCGACTTGACGTCTTGAGAACCTCCTCGACTGGAATACTTATAGCTATTCCAGTCAACTTATCGAGTATCACCAGCATTTAATAATTTATACCTAATAATTATAATAATATGTAAAAAAAACCCATTTCAATTATTCTTCAATTCGTTTGCTGGTTTCTGGTCTATTTTAGCATTTTCTGTCTGTCTGCCTGTCTGTCTGTCTGTATGTATGCAAACTAGTCCCTCTGCTTTTGAGCTATTGTGATCAAACTTTGCACAGAGACCTATTACTTAAAGGAACAGCACATTGGTTGGAACTGGCCGGATCGGACCACTATATCTTATAGCTGCCATACAACTGGAAATAAATTTAATATTTCAATAGAAAATTTAAATTCATATGATATCAATTTGTACAGCTAATGAAAGTGCTGCAGTTGGCAGAGTGAAAATTGTCTAAAGTTTCGAAAAGAGTATCAAATCTTCGGCACGCCGAATATAATCCTTTCCCACTTGTTACTAGAGATTTCATAAATACATCTTTAATTATTTTATTTAAATAATAGCCATGATTAGATGATTTAAATTATTGATCTAATAAGTTTTCTGCATTTGCATTTGCATATACAATTCTTCTAAATATAAATTAAGAATTACCAAAAAGATTGCAATTTTTTTTAGCTTATCCTATCACAAGTCCCTAACAATAAATAGTTCTTATTTTCTTATCAAGAAGACGAATTTAAAACAAAACTAATTTTGGCATGTGACAACTGACAACAACTAGCTAACTCGTTTGCTAACTCATCCCAAAGAGAAAACGAATTTGAAAACATTAAGTATACGTAAATATATTTGATCCGTTGTTTGAACTAAATCGCAAATGTCGTCAATCTCAGAGATTACAGGAGCTATGTGCAACTAATTTAATATGTCAAACTCTCGACAACTCGAACAGAGAATGAATTAGGACACATTAAGTATACGTATATATTGTTGATCAGTTTTTCTATCTAAATCGTCAAAATTGGTAATCTCAGATATAACAAGACTTAGGTGCATAACATTCGAAATGTTAAATTCTGAAAGCACTAACAAACAATCGATTTCAATACCTCAATTTTGAAGCATATCTTTTTGTAATACTTGCAAATTTAACATATGGATTTTTCATACACAACAATTTGGACTCTTAAAGATATGGCCTTGATATGTTGCAAGTGACAGTGTATTTATACTCTTTCGAAGAAAATAGTATATTAAGTTTGTCCTGAAGTTTGTAACGCATAGAAGGAAGCGTCTGAGACCCCCAAAAGTTACTGCCAATATGCTTATAAAAAAAAAACAAATTGATCTAGCCATGTCCGTCTGTCTGTCTGTCTGTCTGTCTGTCTGTCTGTCTGTCTGTCTGTATGTATGCAAACTAGTCCCTCAGTTTTTGAGCTATCGCGATGCAACTTTGCACAGACACTTATTATTCAAGGGGACAGCACATTGGTCGGAGCCGGCCGGATCGGACCACTATATCTTATAGCTGCCATACACCTCAAAGTCGGTTTTGGCCATAAATCCGATGTTTTCAAAGCAATTGCCTTAAATTTCCTTGTACACTTGAACATCCATATAACTCATCGATGGGTAAAATCGCAAATCGATTGAGTCATAAACAGCGAAGATATGCGTCATTAAATATTTTGAAAAAACAGGTGTATATGAGCAAACAAAGTCAAGCGCAAGAAAGCTTTTGATAGTCTGCTCTTCAAGGTATTTTGTCATCGATCATCAAAACGGTTTGTGGCGTAAGGCGTAAAGAGCCGCGCTAACGAACGCATGTTTCGCAAGTTCAAGTTCGAGCCTCGGCGGCGACTGATTGTTAATTTAATACTTTTTTCTTTTTTCTTCCTTCCAAATATATAACTGTAATCAAATTAATTTGCTTCCAATAGCTTAGAACAAAAACAATGCCACGCGAAAAAACAAATGCTGACAAACGCGAGTTGCAGGTTGCAGGAAAACAAAAGAAGGAAATTTGTAACAGTCGGCTCTTCAAGCAATTTTGTCAGCGATCATCGAAACGGCTTGTGGCGTAGTGGGTAAAGTTGCGAACTGGTGAGCGAGAGGACCTGGGTTCGAAACCAGCGGCGACTGGTCATTTATTTTCATTTTTTCTTATTCTTCTTTTCAAATATATAATAACTGTAATCAAATTCATTTGCTTTCAATGGCTTAGAACAAAAACAATGCCACGCGAAAAAACAAAAGCTCAGTATAAATCGAGTTTGTTAGCGATTCTTAAAACTGCTTGGTGTAAGCAGTACAAAGCAAAACAAGAAAGCTTTTGACAGTCTGCTCTTCAAGGGATTTTGTCAGCGATCATCAAAACGGCTTGTGGCGTAGTGGGTAAAGTTGCGAACTGGTGAGCGAGAGGACCCGGGTTCGAAACCAGCGGCGACTGGTCATTTATTTTCATTTTTTCTTATTCTTCTTTTCAAATATATAATAGCTGTAGTCAAATTCATTTATTTTCAATTTCCTAAATTGTTTCTAATTTTTTTTTTCATACATAAAGTAGCTTTAATAGAATAATTCAAAAGAAAAATTTAAATTCATTGGCAAAACCAATGACACGCGAAAAAAAATATGGATCTCAAATTCTGAATATAAGCTCTCGTATGTTCAGATTAAGTTTTATGACAATTCAATTTCCGACAGCGGCCTTGAAAGGTATAAGAGCAACAGGCACAAAATTTGGTATGTATATTGTAGTATACATATGTAATGTAGTTTTGACTTTTTGGAAAAACTGAAACTTGTATATTGTTCAATTCGGTAGCACTTATGAATGCTAAGGGACGCGTCCACGAGCTGCGGATAGTGAAACGTCCCTGTTTACATGAATACCTTTATATATTTTATTTTATATGTAGGGGTATATGTATGCGACATTAATATCTGCGAATTAAATAAGCAGTCACGGAAAATAGTAAAAATTGCTTTAAGGTTCGAAAAGAGTATTTAATCTTCGGCACGCCGAAGATAATCCTTCTCCACTTGTTTTATACAAATTTTAAAGTAAATATTTATTGCTCTGGCTGAAATGTGAACATAAGTTATCATTTGCATAGTTGAGCACTCTCCGCTAGAGCTTGGCTGGCTTGTTCATGATTGTGTTTGGCCATAAAATATGCAGTAGAAAGTTATACCTGCCACGCCCCCCCCCCTCCCCACTCGCAGCCACAATTGCCCAGCGTCACGGCTCCAGCTGACTGTGTCAAATTTCTAATTATAAAACAAAAGCAAAAAGAAAGAACGGAAATAAAGAAGCGCTCGGTGGCAGAGCGACGCATCTCTGGGCAGGTTCGCACTTAATTATGCAAATTTAATAACAATGCCAAGTGCCACACACAGAGAGACCGAGAGAGAGAGTGTGAGAGAGAGAGCGTGTGTGAAGTTTATTATAAATGCCATTAGGCGAGCGCGTAAAAAAAGAGCCACAGCGGTAGCACTAATGGGGGGCGGGAGTGGGAGTGGCTGGGTTGGGGTTGGGTTGGGGTTGGGGGCTAGGGTACATTCTAATGCCACGTTTGCTTGTGCGGCTTAGCGGGCATGGCGGCAGTGGTTTTTTCAGGTGGTTGGGGGGGGGGCATACCTGCAAAGTTTGGTGTTGCAATTCGTTTGAAGCATGCCCCAAGGAATCAAGCTGCCGTTGGCTAAAGCATTACCTTGTAATCCACCCTACCCCTCGCCCACTCCCCACTCGTACTTGTACTTTTAGTTACCTGTCCCTGTACCTGTAATACAGAACCACCACCCACCCTCCGCCGCTACTCACTTGTTCTAATGTAATCAAATCGCATTGCTAAAAGTTAGGGTTAGGTCTCTACTCATTTTTTGTTGCCCACTCTACACACGTTTTATATTTTTTTGTATACTTTTCGGACAATAAAATTTATGCACTCGACTGTGCACACTAAAGCCAGAGGGGTGTGTGGGTTGCGGGGGGGGGGGGGGCAGAGGGGTGCAGCTAAATGACATGCCCAGCTGGCAATCTGTGGCCTCAATCGCCAGCCGTGCGGACAACAAAAGGGGCGTGGGGGCTACAGCAGCTAGCTATTGTCACTGGCCACTTGTGTGTGTGTGTGGGTGTGTACATAAAGGATAATTGCAAGGCACGCAAGAGAGAGAGAGAGAGAGAGAGATGGAGAGAGAGAGGGAGAGAGCACAGGCAAGAACGGCAAGCGCCCGCTAATGTCATTAAAACTAGCTTTTGTCTGTGTGCACATGTGTGTGCATGCGATTGTATGTGTGTGTGTGTGTGTGTGTGTGTGTATGTATGAGTGTGTGGCAAGCACGAAACAAAAGGCAAAACTAGACGACTAGATGGAAAATGCAAAACCACAGAAAATAATGACACAAAATGGCTTCAACAGGCAGCAGCAGCAGCAGCAGCTGTGAGCTGACAAAAAGGGGGCGTGGTCAGGGGCAGACTATGCTGAGGGCTAACAGCAGGGTGTGTATAAGGGGTGGGGTGGGGGTGTGTGTGTCAGGTGGGGGCTAGTGCTGGATGCTGTGGCCAGCAGCGGCCAAGCGGAAGCGAAAGTTTTGCTAAAACTGCAAACACACACAAACGCGCGCAACTTGTGTGTGTGTGTGTGGTATTTAGTTAATGGACTAGTTTTGTTATGCATCTCCTGCCGAGTGGCGCCGCTAAGCAAAAAGCAAAAATGCGCAAACCGAATCCAAAATCCAAAACCAAAACCAAATCCGAATCCCAATCCAAATCAATCAACAAATCCCACCCAGCACTTAAATTCTAGCCCACGGGTAATTGAGGACCACTGTGCATGTGCCTGTGCCTGTGCCTGTGTGTGTGTGTGTGTGTGTGTGTGTGTGTGAGTGAGAGGGCAGGTCATCAATCATTAGCGCGGCAGCCGGCGACATTTCAACTGAGCTGTCACATTGTGCCTACCCCCTGCCGCTGGAGGCTCTTAAATTAATGATGAATTTATTATAATTAAAATGCTTGCGGCTGCTTTTATTGTTGTTTTACATTTATTCGCATAGACTTTTTGAGTTTGACTTGCGGCCTACATTCTCCTGACATTGTACACAATTTGAACACATTCAATTCCTTTTCGTGCCGTGTAAGAAAAAAGCAGCTGATACAAAAACCAAAGTTTGTTTATTTGCTTAGAAGGCGGCTACTTGGCACATTTGCCAACACAAGCTTTTGGCTTGTATCTTTCAGATCTGGGGCTAGAGAAATGCACATTCTATTGAATATGAGCTGAAAGTCTCTGATGATTATAGCAATTACTAAATTTTACTTCACTTCAATTCCTAAATAAACGAATCACTTCAACTTTTTATTTTTGTCTCATATTTTAAAGCACCTAAAGACTAGGAGATACCCTGCAGCCAGTCCTGACATGCATACATCCATTACATACAAGCACAGACACGCTGCAAGCAGTGCAAGCAGTTTACCCAGTGAGCCTGCTTCTTCGCACAGCTCCACACTATTTATAATTGAATCTTCAATAACTTTTGTTCGATCTTTGTGCAATTTGTTGGGCATCAAATGGCTATCAAATGTGCAATCAAACCAAAAACCAAGCTTATACTTACAAAAATGCTGTTTTGTACCTTTGCTAGCAAAAAAATGATTTTTTTCAAGTGTTTGCTATTCAGTGATTATACATACCAAATTTGTGCCTCTAGCTCTTATGACTTTCAAGTGGCAAAAGCACTGGCGTGAAATCGCAATTTATCGATAACTGGACGAGCTATCGATAGATTTCAATACAATAACTTATATTCAAATATGCTCTGATAGTTATCATAGTCATATAGACAGACAGATGGACATTGCTAGATCAACTCGGCTGTTGATACTGATCAAGAATATATATTTACTTTTATATACATTTGCATAACTTTATTATAGCCATTTTACCAATTTTTAATGGATATAATAAAATACTATATATATGTACATATGTAGCTAGCAGTTAATATAATTGAAAATATGACTAGAATATGCACTATATATATATTTTGACAAAGTCTATTTATTTACTCATCATCGATATGTAACGGAACTTTTCATTTTAAACAAGTAAGAGTGCTCTAGTCGGGAGTGCCCGACTACGAGATACCCTGAACCCAGTCCTTACAATCATTCGCACTACTCTAAACTCACACATGCTGCAGTACAAGCAGTACAAGCAGTACAAGCAGTGCCAGCGGTTTAAGCAGTTAGCTTGCTCTTTCGCTGAGCCCCACACAATGGAAAGTTAAATCTTAAATAACTTCTGCGTTTATTGTCCGATCTTATTGAAATTTTTGGAAAGCAATTGTCGATAATATGTGTTACCAAACCAAATTGCAAGGTCGTACCTTCAAAAATGTGTTTTTTACCTTTTGGGGGTTTGGGGTGGTATCCAAAAAGTAAAATATTTGTTACATGTGTATGCTATTCGAGATTATACATGCCAAATTTGGGGTCTATAGCTCTTATAACTTTGAAGTTATATCCCAAAAACGCTAGTCTAAAATCAAAATTTATCGATAACTTTTGAATGCGATGAGTTATCGATCAAATGAAATAAACTTGATCTGTCCCGGGATTAGGAGAACTTATGTTCCAAATATGAAGTCTCTAGCTCTTGTAGTCTCTGATATCTGTGTGTTCATACAGACAGACAGACGGACAGACAGACGGACATGGCCAAATCGACTCGGCTGTTGATACTGATCAAGAATATATATACTTTATATGGTCGGAGATGCTTCCTTATGCCTGTTACATACATTTGCACAAAACCATAATACCCTTTTACCCATTTTTAATGGGTTCAGGGTATAAAAACTACAAATTAAACTCTTAGATTTAATTTCAATTTTTCCATGAAATTACATAAGACAAGTGTAATTTTCTAACATCTCAAAAATATATTCTTCACTCTTTTTAAGCCCAATAATCTGATAGATTCAATAAATTAAAGCGATTTCAGTTCTCAATTAACACCTTTTGGGTGGCCAAAAAATAGCAAAACATTTGTATATTTTGCTTTTTATTTGACCATCGGAAACTAGACAGTGATGAGCTTAAGGCAATATTGATTTGTTCTCAATATATGCGGCTAACATTCCAAATTTGCTAGCTTTAGTTCTTATAGTTTCAATGAGCTTATTGTGCCAACTATAACGACTACTTCTATATATATAGAGAGCACTTCTTCCCACACATATACAGTTATATAGAGCAGTGTCGCCCATCTTCGGCTCATTTAGCAGGTCCACCTGGATCAATGTGGTGCCACCTGGCGCCTCATCGGGCTTAAAAAGAAATCGCGTCTGTCAAATGACCCAAACAAATTGCAAAACTTTGCCAGCCGTCAGCTTTGAATGCCATTAGGTGTAGTCCAGTGCTCTCTAGTGCAGCCACGCCCCTTTCGCCGCCCTCCCCCGCCAGCCTTGACTATAGAGGTCCACTTGTTCACTCTGCGAGTGGCAGTTGATACAGTAAAATGTAGTGACGTTGACATAATGGCAACCAAACACACACACACACACACACACACACTTACACACACTTACACACACACACACACACTGAGAGGGGTACACCTAGAGGTCTAAGTGAGTGAGTGCCACCATAATAACAAACATACTCGAATGCAAAGCTTCACGACTAGAGATGGTCGTATTGTGATTAGTTTGCAACACGAACGTGACAACGTGACACGAAATGATATTAAAGCTGCCAATTTAGTCAACTATACAAATTTCTTTTAATATACATATATTATTTTAAGCTTATGCTTAAATATTAGTAAAACGTACACATACAGATTACTTTATTTCCAAGACTTACAAACATTTTATTTCTTTCCAAGTTTTACAAACAATTTTTTGTTGGAACTTTGATCTATTGGTTTTTTTTATCTTGAAAGTTAAGTTTGTCTTTGGAGGCTTTTGATATAATGAAAATTAGAAACTAATTAAGACTTTTATGACTGAATCAAAACTGCTCTTTAACCATATTTTCAGGGATTCTCCTCGAAATTGATTCAAACTTAAAAATATATTAAATGTAATGTATAATGTATATTTTTTAGCTTAAAAATTTTAAGTTAACTTTTCGATTCTTATCTTTTTTGAGATTATTGCATACTAAGTTAAAAACAATATAATAGAACACATTTTGAAATGCAGCACTGTCCAAATTCAATTTGTAAAAAAGCACAGCAAAACATTTAATTTTTTACCATTTTATTAGTTTTACATTTACACTTTGATCTTGCAGGATAAATTAAAGTTTTTTTATTTTCTTTTTTAAATTTTAATGATCAATTAGGTTTAATGTAAGTGTTATGAAATCAAATATAATTGCCATAACTTCCTCACAACTAAAGTGACTTTTGAGTTTTGGCTTTTAATTTTTAATTTTGACAATTCAAAGAAAGAATCACTTCAAATAAAAATGTACAAATATTGAAATGAAATTGGGCTCTTCAAATTTCGTGCTTGTAGCGAAGCTTCTTTTAGGTAGACACGCGCTCATCTCCAGTGTTGGAATAGACACCAAGATTCAGGCCACGCGCCCAGACCCAGTCAAAGTAAAAGGCATTTGGGAACAGGGGACAGCTGCAGGGAAAAGGACTCGCAGGCAGCGCGGCAACTGTTGACACTACAAAGTAGCAACTGTTGTTGTTGTTGCTGTTGTTGCTGTTGGTGTTGTTGCTGTTGTTGTCCTTATTGCTGTCGTAAAAACGCAAGCGTGTATTCACGCGTATCAGTGAGCTTGTGCGGGTGTGTGTTGGAATGTGTATATATGTGTGTGTGTGTGTGTGTGTGTGTGTGTGTGTGAGTATCGCATAAATATGCATTTGCCCATTTACTGACTGCCAGCAATTGCATGTGCATATATTTATACTCTTTTCGATGAAGATAGTAGATTCATTTCGTCCTGTAGCTTCTAATGCATAGAAGGAATGACAACCCAAATTGATCTGGCCATGTCCGTCTGTTTGTCTGTCTGTATGTATGCAAACAAGTTCTGCAGTTGCTGAGCTATCGCAATGAAACTTGGCACTGAGACTTATTATTCAAAGGGACAGCACATTTGTCGGAATCGACTGGATCGGACCACTCTATCTAATAGTTGCCATACAACTGTAAGTCAGTTTTGGCTATATATCACATGTTTGTTGTGCTATCGCCTTAAACTACTTTGAACACTTGAATATTCCCATTACTCATCAATGTTTAAGACTTCAAAGTGATTAAGTTACAAGTAGCAAAGGTATGAATGAAACAGGTGTACAGGGATTAAAGGAGAGAGATGTTCCGGACTATACTCTGCCACATGTATATGCGTAAAATATAACCCATTGAAATCTGTCCAAAGATTCGAAAAGAGTATGAAATCTTCGGCACGTCAAAGATAATCCTTTGCCACTTGTTTTCTACTCACACATACATACTCGCACCCACACTCGTACATATTCATTGGCTGGCCACGTGAATTGTGAATGTGGAAATTTGAATGTGTTTGGATGTGGGTTAGTGTGTTGTTGCTGTTGTGTCGCCCGCTTGGCATGCATGCTACCGTACACGGCACACGGCAGACCGTAAGCCCCATCCCCGCTTTCCAGAACCACCCAGCCCACCTCGAGCATAAAGCGTATGTAAATATAGAGTAGATATTCAACGTCAACTTATTTTCAACTGTCGCATGTCGAAATATTGCAATTTACTGCTGTCGAAATCGCGGCACATTTCGTTAGGATGCCGAGATTACAGTGAACCAGTTCAGCTGAAATTCACTTCTAAAGTGAAGGAATAGATTTATCAAATATTTAACAACTGGTGTACAAGCGACAGCGCCTGAAAATGTAATAGAACGACAAAACTGGCAGATTATTAAGCACAAAATATACCAGATATTGTTTTTATACATCAAACTATTTACTAGACTTTCAAAACATGAAAAAAGACCATAATTTGAGACAAGACTACAGAATGATAGAACTAAGTTAAAACGGAACCGATTTTTAAGCTCATGGTTATTTCGTTCACATTTTGACGTCTAGTTAAATTCACAATCTAAAGCATTTGTATTTGTTTATTTAATGTCAACTAAAATCAGTCGACACAAAAAAAAATATTTAATTTAAAAATTACATAAATAAAAATTGACAATTGTAAAAAGTACTGAAAATCTAGAAAAAAAAACTTTGATAATTAACTTGATAACTTAATAATACTAAGTAAAAAAAAATGTTAAAATATTGTATTCAGAACATCTGATATACATTTCTCATGCCAAAAGGATCGATAAACTGGAAAAAAAACTTCAAACTTTCAAAAAAGATGCACTGTTGATTTTCTGCTAATCGTATTATTCAAAGCTGTCAAATGACTTGTTTATAGGTTATTTTATATTGTTTTCAAAAAGTTATTTGTTATTGATATTTGTTGAGAAATACCTATTTTTAAAATGAATCCAGCTTTTTTGTTTAGCTGAAACAGAACTTGCAGAATGTTGGGATTTTTTCCGATCTAGTTTGACAAAATTGCAGCAGATTTCAGAGATACATTTGGCTGTTGCATGGTG